>VYWZ01003887.1:0-20249 GCA_008711595.1 Fusarium xyrophilum
TTTTTTTTTTTTTTTTTTGATGCTGAGATTTGCTTTAATGAATTGCCACGTTTAGGCAGCAGCGGCGTCGGCCTCGGGGAGCTTCATGCCGGTACCGCCAAGGTTGCTGACCTTGGCGTTGGGGTTCTTGGTGTAGTAATCTGAGATGGCAGACTTGATGGCATCCTCAGCAAGCATGGAGCAGTGCACTATCAAACGGAGTTAGCATCACAGTGCGCAGTATACCGCAACTCAGCAAACGGTAAGCGAAATATCAGGGTCGTAAACTTACGCTTGACGGGGGGTAAGCAGAGCTCCTTAGCAATCTCAGTGTTCTTGACCTTGCCAGCATCATCCAAGCTCATGCCGCGCACAAGCTCAGTGAGATAGCTGCTGGAAGCGATGGCGGAACCGCATCCGAACGTCTTGAACTTGACCTCGGAGATCTTCTGGGTTTCAGGGTCGACGCGGATCTGGAGCTTCATGACATCGCCGCAGGCCGGGGCGCCGACGAGACCGGTTCCGACATCAGCATCCTTCTTGTTCATGGAGCCGACATTTCGAGGTCGTGAGTAGTGGTCGAGAACCTTCTCGTGGTAGGAACGGGCAGCGTTGACGGCGACGGCGGGGGAGATGTGTCGGGCAGGGAGGATGGTAGGACGGGCGAGGGGAGCAGCGACAGCAGCTCGCCGCGAGACAGCGCGAATTCCTCTAGCGAACATTGTAATATGTGTTGTGAGGTTGTAGGTTTTTGCTTGATATATCGAGGTCGTCGAATATCAGGTTGTACGTGGGTCGTGTGTTGTCAGGATTGATGTAAGATGCAAGATTGGAAAAGCGAAGTGATGCAAAGATCAGAAATTGAAAGTTTGAATGGGGAGGCGAAAAGCGATGACTTCTCTTGTTGCGGGCGGGACTTGAGGAGATGGCGATGGCGATTTCGGGCAATGGCTTGCGGTGGTGTGGAGTAGACGAGGGCCAATCAGTGAGCTTCGATTGCTCGGCCATTACGTCTTTGTTAGCTCGGTACTCCTCGGAGAAGAGAGGCAGATTCAAGACCCGCCTAATTATTTCCCACTTCTTTTTATTGACGTTTGTCTGATGCCTTTATCATGGCCATTTATGAGTGTCTTTTAATTACCTTTATTTAGTCTCGTTATTGTTTGTTTGTTTGTTTGTTTGTTTGTTTGTTTGTTTGTTTGTTTGTTTGTTTGTTTGTTTGTTCATCATGCTCATTTGTTCCAAACAGAATGGAGCAAAGTCAGTCCGATTGGATTCACAGGTGAGGAGTAAACCGAGAAGCTTAGGTGTAGGTTGTGGCCGGGGACCCGGACTAGTCTGCATCTGATAAGATGCCAGCCAGAACACTCCATCGCTAATGGCATGCCGAGGCGAAACCACCCATCGTCATGGACCATGGAGCGGCAATTTATCCGTTTTTGTTTCTCGATCCTTCAGGCGGTCCATCGGTATTCTTCATTCTTCTCCGTACAGACACTGTAGCCTCAACCCTAAAGTGCAGATCGATTTGTGACTGGCCAAATGAGAAGATGCTGATAGTTGTGAAGTTGTTGTTGAACTTCGGTGCAAACCCGGCTGCATCGGCGTTGGCGCACCGGCGCTGGAAATGATTTGTCAACGTGCATGGCTTTTTTCCATCTGATAAGCCTAACATGATGAGATTGATAAGTCAACGCAGCTTCTCCGTGCACAGTCCGCGGGGTCATCGATTGAGGATGTCTACGGAGTACTCTGTACCTTTGGGTAAGAATGCTATTAATTGACCCGAGACCGAAAGTGAAAGGTCAATTGTCAATGCGTGATTGTAGTGGTAATTTGTTTGCGACTCGGACTGTCAGATCAGAGACGAATTGCAAGTTGGGTGGATCTCGGTCGTTAAAATCCCCGCTCGCTTTGTTACACGGAGTCGGGGATATGCTCCCGGGCGGCATTTGGCGCTTCAACGCAAATCACTGAATATGGAAAATGGGTTGCATCGATCTGTAACTTATGCGGCTTGTAACATTGTGACGTTAGCTCAAATATCACATGTGGCATGTTTTTATCCACTGCCGACGTTTCGTGATGCTTCGGTCATGCGATCCAAGACCTAAAGTGCCAGACCCTGATCAAAACTCCGGAGTCAATCTCCGACGGCCTGGTACCTCGCGATATGGAGAAATATATATCTGTAGGGATTATGGAAAGCCATGTTATCCACAAAGAGGATTGTTTCTTACATGTCCATGGCGATAGGTGCTTCAAGATTGAGCTTCCATGTATTGTCTGTCATTAGATCCATAAAAACAATCAGCACTTGCAATTTGATAATACCTCGTAGCTACCTATTACCCAAGCTTATCAATGTTCACATCCTTTCCCACGCGGCCTGCTTGGATTATCAGGATTCCGATGCTCCTGGCTCTTCAGCAAGAAGGACGTCCGTCAGCTGGGTCAGTAGTGGAATCCAGCTGGCAAACTGATCACCACCGCATTGATAGACTCCAACCCCAAGCTCCAACCACGCCCAATTCAAAAACATACTCCTAGTTCCAATGATCAGATTCCAATTTCTTCTGAACAGTGCGATCCCAATGGCTTGAAAATGGCTCTGGAATCGCGGGATACTCGGATGTCTATTATTCCGTCAAAAATCCCTGCCTTGAAAAGGTATAGCTGTGGAAGACACTGACTGACTCGAATCACCTTCAATAACTTAGTTCATTCAAATCTCCCTCCCTCTCCCTCTGGAACAACGACCTCCAGGAGGGTTTTGAAAGCCGCGGCCCAGGCCACTGTTTTGCGCATTCTTTCTTCCACACGCGACGGACATAGATCATAACTAACCTCGATCTTCAATATCGGGTATGGCTTCGTAGATAAGTCGATCATCTTTCTATTTAATGAGTCGATACTGGTTTGCTCAGAAATGTCCCAAAATCGGTCACTGTCGGTATCGTCGACCAAGTCAGAGTTGCATATTATGCAGAATGTGTGTGATGCGGACCAGCTTGGTCTAAATACATTTGCCGCAGAAGTGTGAGGGAAACTTGCTTGGCTCTTACCATCCATCATTCCATGCCTTTCTAATATCTCAAGCCATGCAAATGCCTTTGAGTAACCAGTGCCAACCGGCCACGCGCCCACGCGCCCACGATCGCGACGAATGCAGACGCAAACGCGATCGGAATTATCCCAGGGCGGAAATTGTGACCTTTTATCCAAGATTAATCGTAAAGTCTTCAAGATCTCTGGAACTCCTTTCCAGTCGTATCTTATCAGTTCATGTAGGAGCCTGTCAGTGACATCCCGGCCCCAGCCGTTTTGTAGAAGTGCATCACCGCCATTCGCAAAGACAATCTGGAACAAGAACGAATCATGCAATGATGCGAGGTGTAGAAGCAAGTCCCCCGTATTTTGATTGAACTCACTAGAGCCTAGTCTAATGAGAGCTCTTGCAGATTGGGAATCGCGGGTCATGTGCATCAAGGTTGTGCCATCGTCAAAGGTGAAGTTGGCGCTGCCGAGTGTGGAAATCATCCGGGACCAGAAGCTGATATCAGAGACATGTGCAGAATAGCGTTCTCCGTCGATAGCGACATAAGAGTGTAGTAGCAGGTCTGAACAGGTCCTTGAATAGCTGAGGGATGAGATCGGGGTGTGATGCTGAAGCGAAGTCGATGATCTGCCACACCAAATTCCAATCGGGCCAAATAGTATCATGGAAAATGTTGTGGCCAGTTAGAGGGAACAATAACTTCACGTCATTCTTGGCAAGGACCATAACTGACTCTGGCATATTTACTGCTGCCGTATGGATCAAAGGAGTCGTGCCGTTTTCGTCGCTTGAGTCAACTGGATGACCAGCAGCCAGGAGTTGAGCCACACGCGAAGGTCTCAAAACGGCGATGCGAAGTGCTGACTGTCCCAGAAAGTTGACGGTCTTTTCAAAAGGTTGTGTTTTTCTCTCAGGACAAAACTTGAAATTTTCATCCGATCCAAATAAGAGCGAAGTATATCCCCAACATCTTAGACATCTTCTATCATAACATGAGTAGGGCCTATGTAACATGTCTCGAGGCACAGTATTCGCGAAATCGCACCCAAGAGCAGCAAGAGAGAAAAGAGGGCCTTCATAGCACCCGTATAACGTCATCATTCTCTGGGCTTGTTGCAGGAGACTTCAAAATGTCAATTAAATTGTACCAAAGTAGCAGTGCGTGGTATGGAATACTAGCCTTGTGCTGTGGGACGTTTCTTTGGTCCGAAACGATACGACAAAAGCTTGTATGATATTTGACAGAGTTTCAGGGTCGATTTTATGAAGGAAAATGTGAGATTCATAGCACCCGTCGGCCTTCTACAGCTCACGTTAGCAATACTCCAAACTTGTTTAAGGGGGGACTATCCTCGAGATATCCACAGCCTAATGGACCAACCTGATTCACAAATCCAGGGCAAGCCTTGTATAGGTCTTTGCACTCAGTCTCGGCAGTTTCCCAGTCTATTTCTTCGCGAAGGCCAGCTTCTCCAGAATTGCAAATCCAGGTGCATCGAAGTCAACGACAGTTTCAATCTGTAGACATGGTTGAAGACGATATCGCCCTGGCTCGGCGACAAGATCAAATCCAAGAGCTGCTTTCAAGGGAATCCCGTAGCGATATAACGTCAACCGAAGATCAAAACGGTAACACCTTACAGAGCAGGCCGGATTGTCGCAGGCTTTGAAGATCTCGGCGAGTGGAGAGTATTACAGATGCCAGAACATGCCACTTGTTGCGTGCTTCTTACGGCGTGAGCGAAGACACCTGCATGCAGAGTACTGAACCATTTCTTGTTGATTTGTTGAAGTAGTGCCTGGACTGCTTTTGTGTGGCGCAGTATCTATTGAGAGGTTGACGCTTGAAGTTGCAGAAGATACACTGTCAACTGGAACTAAGGCAGTCGAAGTGTTTCTCATATATAAATGTTGCTGGACGATGTATAGTCTGTAGGTTGATGGTTAGTCTTGCTGCTTAGTGGTGAAAACTGGCGGAGGGACGATATACTGTGAGATATCTTGTTTAAGACTAGTGACCAGGGCTTGAAGTTCATCGAGCTCGCCCTTCCATTGACCTGACTTGAACGTAGTCCGTACAATCTGTCTTCTGGACGAGTTTTCGGGTATGTCTCCGGCCAAGTTTGCTAAACGATCTGCCACTTTGGCAGACCGATCTCGACACCTCCCCATAATGTCATCCGCGCTGGTCTCGAGTTGCATGAGTCGCTTACCTATGAGCTCAATATCCTCACTGAGCTATAAGATTTTGCCTTCGAGGCCTATGACGTTCCTGTAGCGCTGTCGCAGTTTCTGGCCGCCATCGACTGACTGGAGTGCCAGAGAGGCAAGTCCAGCTCCGCCGGCGACGATGCCCAGAAGCTCTGCCATTTGGTGGAAGTCTCGATGAATATGCTGTTGACGATGTTGTAGGAGAGTTGAGAAGATGACATAGAGCTCCATCGCCGATGGTTGATGGTTCGTTCTGCACAGCCTGATCAGGCTCTCAGCTGCAACCGGCTATTGGATGGCAAGGCTTTCTCGGTTTCTTCTGCAGGAAAACTCTTGTTATCGGGGAAAGATACAACAGCATGAGATACCCAGATTACAGAGAAGAAAACACAAATAATGCAGTGGCAAGGCATTCTGGACATGCCGAGTCAACAAGGCTGCCTGTAAGGCGTTACTACTAGACCTCTACCTTATCCAGATGGGGTCTGTAGAAGAATTTACGGCCAGGACAGCATACCTAGAATCCTAAACTCCCTTAATGTGATAATTGAACGTTGAGAACTGGAGCATGGCCACCTGACGACCAGCACAGCATCAAGAAGCTAAGTGAACTTACATTCCCAGCCACTTAGTAGGCAGGGCTCCAGCGAACGATAATGACGCTTGCAACACAGCTATCAAGGCAACTATCCCCTTGGCTACCTGGATTTGGAGTTGAAAGCCACCCTCAATAATGGGTTACTGTCACGACTCAACAGCATTCTTATCAACCAGCGACGAGTACTCCTGCAGCGCAACTTCATCCAGCACACCACGCCACTCAACGACCTTCTCCCCATTGACACCCCTCCGCCCCTTTTTCATAGCCCGACGCATAACCAGTGGATCAAAGAACAGAGGCTCATCAGCACGACCAAGAATGGGCACCACTTCAGCCAGTTTTCCACGCCAGAAGCCAAAGCGCGCGTGGACACCAACACGCATACGGAAGCGACGGGATGGGTGCCTGATGATAAAAGGTACTAGCAGATGGTCCGGCACTCCAGCCTTGTCTACGGAGCTCTCTTCGACCCTGACGTGCAACTTGTTCTGTCCCGGACCTTTGTGTGCCACCTTGACCTTGATAGCTCCGGTCTTCGTCCAGGTCTGGGACTCGCCGATGTTGTAGGAGATAGAAGCAGGATTGTAGCCTACTTGTGAACTGATTCCGTGTGAGAGTGTCACCCCAGCGGGCCGTGGTGTACCTTCCCAGCCACTGGGACTAGGGAACGCCTTGACGAGTGCTGGGTGTGGAAATTCCTCCTCCTCATAATCACTGTCACTACTATCAGAATCATCCGAAGCATTCTGTGCATCATCTCTCGGTGCATCTTCTACAAGAACATGAATATCGACCGTCTGTATTCCTCTGAACCAGCTTCGATTTCCACCTGACAGTGACAAGTGCAACTGCAGCTGGAGAGATACGCTGGCTCGTTGAAGTAGGTCCCGGTGAGGACAGGTCTTTTGAGTTCAGCTTGTAGAAGGCTGGGCGAGTCACCAGATGATATAATCTCTCGTGGTTCAGAGAGCTGGGCCGTGTTATTCGTCTGCGGTACTGAGAGCTGTCCTGCGCCATCATCATCGATCGACACAGTCAATGGCAGGAGGACTGGGGACGTGAAGTCGGTGTCATCAGCGTCGCTACCAAACACAGACGACGGGATTGGTGATTTCGAATTGTCAGGGAGTTCGGCCATTATGCTCAGACCAATGGAGGCGATTGTTGTGTGTAAGTGGGATTGAAGCTCTCAATAGAGGGCAAGCGTATGTCGAACGGTATTACTAAATATGAAATGTCTTTAAACTCGCATAGCATCGTCGGTGGAATCTGGTCTTGGATCAGCTCGCATACACCAAGATATGTACTAATAGCACTCAGCCTCACTACAACACAACGTTTCATTGCGCGCTCCAGATCCAGGCTTCTGAATCTAGACCACCACGCCACCGGCGCATAACAGCGATTGCAACGCATCTCATGAAATCTAAGTCGTCCCGAACATCCTTTTCGTGCACATTTATTGCTTTATCTCGCGCATCGCAATGGACGCTATTGACCGATATCGTCCAATAGGATCAGTGTGACTTCCCCTCAACTCCCGGATTCGAAAGAAGCTGAAACGAGCTGAGAAAAGTGCATGTTAAACAAAGCTGTGAGGCCAAAGAGTAAGATATGAGGGGTTACAATATGAAAAGAATAGTCTAATAAGATTGGTATGGCCTTGTTGTAAGGAGCGACACAACATTTCCAAATACTCAGCATCATCTCTATACTTATCTTATACACCGTTCCCGTTTGCTCTCATCCAACTCAGGCTTTTCTTTAATTATTCAAAATCCAAAACTTCAAAATGGACGTATCGTTGGAACAAACCAGTGAGATGTCAATATCTCCTCACTCCTGGGGGATATACACCTCCCTGTACAGCTCATTGCCTCCAGAGGCCGTCAAACAGCTCGAACGTGCCATGTGGCTCAGGATGTCGGGTCTCGTGAACGAAGCCAGAGCAAAATTTGACAATGAGCTCAGACCTTTTGCAGCAGTTCCGGTTGTCGCCATCGAGCATGCCGACCTCGAGTTGGAGGCGGGCAAATGGGGCCGGGCATGGCACATCCTAGACTCAAAACTTTCACAGCTGCGAGAGGCCAAACATGACTTCAATTCACCCGAACATCGACTCATGCTTTTGACATGGGCGATGCTCGGAACGAGACACCGAGGTGATGTGACGTCGTCAGCTATTGAGATCGAAAGGACACAGCATTGGCTTTCTGGAGTACCCGTAGCGGATTATACTGATGTCCAGGTACGGCAGCTGTCTCCAGACCCTCAAACTTGATTTGACGACCGACCTAACATCGTGTTTAGGCAGGCTATGTTCGCAGACATGTCATCGTAGGTCTGTTCACGAGGCTCTAGGCAGTTGGCTAGCCCAAATGGCACTCACATGCATGGCACTCACATGCATGGCACCGCTAGATGACTTGGCGGACTTCACCGGCGCTGAATCAGGAGAACGATTGGCAAATACTGAAAGATACAACGACCGTGCTCTGGCTGAGTTTCGCCGAGACAAAGACCTGGTTCGTGGCTATTTTGCTGAGTGTCGGTTTTGCTGGTTGCTGATATCGGAATTGAGCCTGTTTTTACTAAAAAAGGTGGGTGAGATCTGGTATTTGGCTTCATTGAAGAAGTTGTAACCGGGTGTGAAGCCACAGAGAACTTGGTCAGAGCAAATTCAGTAAGTCTCAATCTCATACGATTCAATAGCATCGATTTTAGCAAGACAGAGTTCACAAAGCGAATTGATTATGGGTTAATTCTGTGTCGGGTGTTTGTCAGATGGAGCTCAATCAGTGGGTTTAGGGTAGGCGATCTGCTGTGATACCATGCAAATGAATGAATGCCTCACCTAGACGCCCTGTCCACCTTGAATCACCCCATGGCGGGGATCTTCAAATTCAGGCCCATAGCTTGCAGAGTTAATACCTAAGTCGAGATTATGTTGTGTAATGTCAAGCTGCCTTGTTGGAGCCGGGAGACTTACGCCGCTTCTTGACAAATAATCACAAGTTTGGACCTGGATCTTGGATGGAATCTTCAAAAGAGTAACGCCACAGCACCACCAGACGGGATGAGTGGCTGGTGGAATAACTTACCCCGCCGCCTTCCCCAGGCACCTAACTAAGCTCCAGTGGCAACCACAGTGCTGATTTCAGCTCGATCTTGATTCCACATCAACTTACTATACATATCACCTCAATCCTCTCTTTTACTTGTCGCAAACACACTTGGGATTGTAAAAAGAGGAAGAAACCCCAGAATTTCCCCATCATGGCTTGCCAGCATCTCGACTTGATCGGTACGTGAATCTTCAAAATCGACCCCGCCATTTGATCGACCACCAGCCATGATAGTTGCGACAAGCTCGCGGGCGACCTCAGTAGAACTTGTAGACTGACTATACTGCAGGGCTGACACCACCTGACCCTTCCCAGTCCGTCTATCGCGAAGACTGTACTCAATGTTTCGACTCCATCGTAAGACTCCCACTTATTGAGCGCCAAGCCCTTGAAATCTTGAAAGCTTAGCTTACTCACCAAGCTGAACAGGATGATCCTGCTGGACTCAATGTCTGCCTTCAGTGCTTCAACGGAGGATGCGCTGGCGATCGCAACCATGATAAGCTTCACTATGCGCTGACCCAGCACCCGCTCGCCCTAAACATCCGCCGCACAAGAAAGATTGTCGAACGAGACGAACCACCGGCCAAGATGTCCAAGTTAGCCATCGCCGCTGAGACTGAAGAGGACCGATATGATACAGCGCTGACTGTCAAGTGTCTCGACTGCTATACCGAACTCGACCGAACACATCCCAAGCTCGCACCTATGGTCGACGGTATTCTCAAGGCGAACACATTTTCTCGAAAGGAAGAGGTCAAGGCATGGGAACAAGAGCTGACCAGCTGCGAGCATATCTTGATGCTACAGCAAGCGCCCGCCAAGAAGATCGAGCAAAACGACCTGAGTCACTGCTACGCTTGCGATCTAGCAGAGAACCTTTGGCTGTGTATTGAGTGTGGCAACCTGGGATGTGGCCGTAAGCAGATGGGTGGCGTCGACGGAAATTCGCATGCTCTTGCTCACGCCAACGAGTCCGGCCATGGAGTTGCTGTGAAGCTTGGATCTATCACACCTGAGGGAACCGCCGATATTTACTGCTACAAGTGTGACGACGAACGAGTGGACGACAACCTGGGCGAGCACTTGGACCACTGGGGCATCGTATTGGCTGAGCGCCAGAAGACGGAAAAGAGCTTGACTGAGATGCAGATCGAGCAGAATCTCAAGTGGGATTTCAGCATGACAACGGAAGACGGAAATCAGCTCAAGCCCTTGTTTGGTCCTGGTCTCACTGGCCTGAAGAACCTCGGAAACAGCTGCTACCTTGCCAGTATCATCCAGTGTCTGTTTGACATGCCGTCGTTCCAAGAGAGGTATTTCCGACCCAATGATGACCTGCCCATCGTTCCCGAACCAGCTGCGGATATTGAGACTCAGCTCCGAAAGACAGCCGATGGACTTTTGTCAGGACGATACTCCAAACCTGACGCTGATGTGGCTGCAGAGGGAATCACACACCAGAAGGGTCTTGCGCCAGCCATGCTCAAGCACCTCATTGGTCGAGGACATGAAGAGTTTTCCACAATGCGACAGCAGGATGCCCTCGAATTCCTTCAGCACCTATTCAAACTCATCACTCGATCTTCCCACCTCGATGGGAAAGACCCTACACAGCCCTTCCGATTTGTTCTCGAGCAAAGGCTCCAATGCTTGGGATGCCACAAGGTGCGGTACAGCAGCAACGAGCAAGACAACATTTTTATCGACGTCCCCCTAGAAAAGCTACCTCGAGAGGAGGGTTCGGAGGGCCCAGATGCTTACAAGCCCGTGTCACTCAAGGAGTGTCTGGATAACTTCACAGGAGCTGAAAAGGTGGAGCTGACTTGCTCTGCTTGTGGAAGCAAGGATGGTTTCACCAAGCGATCGCTGTTCGAGACATTCCCCGATACCTTGGTCGTCAACGCACGAAAGATGACTGTCGTCAACTGGGTTCCTATCAAGGTTGATGTTCCTGTCCTTGTACCGGACGAGCCCTTCAACTTGGACGAATATCTTTCCAAGGGCCTGCAGCCCGGAGAGGAACAACTGCCAGATGAGCCTGAGGTCAAAGCCCCAGCTTTCGAACCCGACGCTGCCGCCGCCGCTCAACTTGAAGCCATGGGCTTCCCTCGCAACCGCTGCGAGCGTGCTCTCCACGCTACCGGAAACTCTGACGCCAACGCCGCGATGGAATGGTTGTTCGGACACATGGAGGACCCCGACATTGATGCGCCCCTTGACCTTGGCGCTCAAAGTGGTGGCGCCGACACCGCTGACCCTGAGAAACTCGAGATGCTCGGAGCCATGGGTTTCGGTGCCCCTCAAGCCAAGAAGGCGCTGAAGGAGACAGGCGGCGACGTTGAGCGGGCCGTTGACTGGTTGTTCAGCCATCCCGATGACCAAGGAGCATTTGATGATGATGCCCCCACCGAAGCTGCTGCTCCCAAAGAACCAGCTGGAAGTGCTGATTTACCCGCTACTTTCCAAGTCCGATCAATCGTGTGTCATAAGGGCACAAGTATTCACGCTGGGCAAGTATTTCTACGCAATTGCAGCACACAAGCATGCTAACTAGCTCTAGACATTACGTCGCTTTCATCCGCAAGGCTTTGGGAGATGCTAACGTTCCAACTTGGGTGCTCTTCAACGACGAGAAGGTTGTTGAAGCTCATGATGTTGATGAGATGCGCAAGTTTGCGTATGTGTACTTTTTCAAGCGGGTCTAGGCTGTTGAGGCTATCAACTGTATAGCAACGGGTGAGGCGCAGTTGAATTTGAAGATAGGCTGGTTGCGTGAGACGGTGGATGGCGCGAGGTTGAAGAGGTGATGGCAGCTATGTCTGTCTACGCTGTCATGATTTGGTATCTGGGCATTAGAAAGCAGACGAGACACATCATGTAGAAGCGACGGGATATCATGTCTGCCAAGATTAGATAACAAGATATCCTGATACGTATCGTACAGATCCATCATGACCGTTGAATATGGAATATGGACAAACAAAGTCCCCAAGGCGCCTCGTAACGCCTCTCATGACAAACCATGCCTGAGTTATGCCGAAATCCACCAAAAGCAACTCACCCATCTCTTTTCCTCCATTACATACTCAAAATCCTTCAGTTCAATCGGTAAGTCGATAGCTGACCAAAGTATCAACACGGTGATTCGCCGTGCTGAAGCCCCTCAGTTGCACCTTTTCTCCATTCTCGATCTCCTTCGCATCCGAATCACCCCACTCAACAGGGACCTCACTATCCGCATCAGCATAAACGAGGACATTAAATGTGCAATCGCCACTGAGCTGAGGTAGAAACGTAACAGATGCAGTGATTTGGCGGAAAATAGCTGCGATTTCGGCTTGGATCTCTGTTTCTGTCTTTTCGGGGGCCGTGGGCGCGGAACCAGCGGGAGCGGCGTTTTCTTGGTCTTTGGAGGAGGATTTGGAGGACTTGGATTTCTTGACGGGTTGGAAGATTTGGACCTGTTGATATTAGAGTGGTTGTAGAGGTAGGGAGGGTTGGAAAGGCGTACGTCGAATTGCCAGCGCTCGACGTGCTCGCCTGTGTCTTTGTCTGTGATGACGATGACGAGCTTGGAGATCTTTCCGCCGACCATCCATTTGTCGAGCTGGGACATGATCTTTTTGATGTAGGCTTTTACTTGGTCATCGGCCGAGACTGGGCTGGTGTTAGTCGCAAGGTTCGGTCGCCGTGAAGAGGAGGGTCGTGGGCTTACCCAGCATGTTGAGGCCATATTTCTTGACGCTGAATGTTGTCAGTTGATGCTCGAGAGAATAGGTCGCGATGCACGCACACTGTAAAGTCCTCGGCAGGATAGACACCTCGTTGGAAGCTATTATATCGTCAATAAACATCACCGACCGACAAAGTGTAGGTTAGCGTACAGAACGCTGTGAATAGAATATTGAAACTGTAAACCCAACGGTTAGCAAAACTCTCGCCCAAGTAGGAAACCAGCTTGTTCCAACGTACAAATTCAGCGACAAGACGAGCGCTACCCTTGAGGGAGAGCTTATGGACCTTGGACTTATCCTTGTCCTTAGTCTTGGAAGCTTCCTTTGACGACATTTTGGGCGCTACTAGGATATCAATTGGAATGAAGGGTACGTGCTGGCGATTGTGACGAGTTGAGCTGAGGAATTGGTGGTTTTGTTTACTTGCGGTTGCGGGGTGGAAGGGTCTCAAGGGTCTGTGCGGCGGGGTTCACCGAGGTCACCGAGCTTCACCTTGATATGGCGGCAAAGATGTATTTATTGTCAATTTACCAACGTGAGAAATGAACTCCCTGTGGCCACTGAATCTGGGTCTGGTCCTCTTCTGCTGTATTTGAATGGTTGTAGTGTTTATTGTTATAATCATTATTGTAGTCGTTATAATAGTCATGGTAATCATTGTGGTCGTACTGGGGATCTTCCTCATCATTGTGGTCAGCAGGGTACATGTAGTGATGTCCTATGACCTGAGAAGAGTTGCCACTTGATGTGGTCGATGTAGATGTAGATGTCGATGTCGATGAAGAGGAAGTGGAAGTGGAAGTTGAAGAAGGTCTGCGCCGCCTTCGTCCTCCCGACGTATTGTTGGTCCCGCTGGCATAAACCGCCCAGGATCGTAGAAATATTCCAATGGTGAGCATAAGGGGCAGTAATTGTGCAATTGTAGTAAATTCGTAAGTGCCTTGGATGTGGTTCCACTGTAAAGGAAGTTCGATCGATAGAACCAAAAGTGTACAGACGATGACACCAGACGCTGCGCGGAGTACTCTGAGCCGCCAGATATTTCTCGACCTGAACATGTTCAGTCGTGCAATTGAGTAGCTTGGAACGATCTCACCTCGCTCTACTATGTCTTGTACTAGACTTGGTAATGGTGCAACAGGCATTCAAGAAGATAAACCCGCCAATGCCGACAAGAATCCCAATGAAGAATATCGAGCCAGCTGTGGCATACCCCTGAGTTTCCAGACTGACCTTGCCAAATAGAAAGACCAGGTCACGGCAATCGCGGTCAAGCTGAGGGATAAAGGACGCGAAGTACCAAGTCCCAATTGAAACGTTAGCTGAAAGTGCTGTAAGACTCAGGAGATGGTAGAAATGTCCATGGCTCTCCTTTGAGAGTTGGAACGGGTCAAGGTGAGGTTGACATCTTGTGAGAACGCGCCAGATGTATAATGGTATCTGAAATATGAAGAAACCCATGGCTAGAAGAAGCAAGAAGTAAATGTCGAGTGGCTCAAGGGAGTTATAAGCGACTCCAATCACAAGAGAGACAGATGCGGCTGCTGAAGAAAACAAACCGATGAACCGTAAATCTGCGAGGTTCTCCTCACAGAGGTATCCCATCAGAAGAGAGCCAAGCCATTGTGCGTAGAAGGCGGTTCTGATACCGACTCCATAGACATCAGAACGGCCCTCGAGAGAACAAAGCGGCTCACTCCTAGTATTATTCATGGTTATGTCTCATGAACCATTGAAAGATGGATGCGAAACATGGGGAGCACAGTTCATCCTTCATGGTAACTGGGGTCTGGCGTACACTTGTATGCCATCTCTCATTTGAACACCTATTTGGGACTCTCGGATAGTCATCCAAGGAATGAGACAGACATGTAAGTCAAGCTCTCACAACCGACGTCCGAGGCGATCATGAAGTAGTCCAACAGGGACTATGAAGCTTTTGGCATGGAGGAGGACAAGCCATGCTTATGGCTTCTCTAGGACTAAATACAACAAACCGAAACGTCATATATACCAGGGCGATCAAATGCATATGAGAAATTATCCAATCATGACTCTGTTGCGTCGCCTCGTAAGTGAGGCATCGAGGTAACTCCATCCCCAGCTTGACAGGACCGAACGGCAACCTACATTTTGATAGGCCTTGTGGCAGCACTACAGGTAGTACAACTTTAGCATTCGTGGCTGACTTGAGAGGGAGCATACACGATCGTTACGCACATGAGACTGGAGGAGATGCTGTAAGTCGTTTAATCCTGAAGGGTTGAAAAGTGAGGACACAACAGGGCACACGTGTCGCCGGCTGTTTGAACTGTGAACCTAGCTCAGTAACTACAAGAGAAGCATTGTAAGCGTACAGATATTACTTCAGTATCACGACATGAGATGCTGCTAACGCATAATACGGGGTTTCTCAAGTGATTGAGAGAAATGCTTCAACTCAGGGTCCTCCGATAAAGGAATTTAGGTACGTACCGTCCCGGGGACAACGGAAAGTGGGTCTGAACTGGAAGGCGAACGGTTTTTGTCTTATCGATAAGAGGTTTTTTGCGCTCGCTCTGTAAAACATCCCACCCATTTTCACGTCGCAATTTGTTCCCAGCCATTCTGCAATACCCTCGACCGCCATTCTTACAACTTTCTCCCCGGTCGAATACCACATATGATCTTTCACAATGGCTGCTACAAAGCATCTCCTCGCTGATAGTGAGGATGCCGTCGTCGACCGACCCTCCAAGAAGACCAAGGTCACCGACGACGAGAAGGCTCGTCTGAAGAAGGAGCGCAAGGACAAGAAGAAGGGCAAGAAGCACAAGACTGAAGAGCCTGAGACACCTGCCGACAAGACTGGCGACTCTGAGGCCGAGCGTGCTGAGCGCAAGAAGGCTAAGAAAGAAAGGAAGAAGGCCAAGAAGGCAAAGGCCGCTGAGGAGTCTGCTGAGACTACTGAAGCTGTCGAGGAGGCTCCCAAGGAGAAGAAGTCTAAGAAGGAGAAGAAGGCCAAGGTCACTTATGAATCTTCTGACGACGGATCTTCTGATGCTGCTTACGTCCAGACCGCAAGCCTTTCCAACGTCCCCCAAGCCCAGATTGACGAATTCCTCTCCAAGAACCAGATCACCATCACCGACCCCAAGACCGAGACTGTTACTCTTCGCCCTGTTCTTGAATTCCACCAACTCCCCGCCACAAACCTCCTCGAGAAGAAGCCCTCGCCATTTGCCAACTACAAGGCCCCTACACCTATCCAGTCCGCTTCATGGCCCTTCACTCTCTCTGGCCGCGATGTCATCGGTGTCGCTGAGACAGGATCCGGAAAGACCATGGCTTTCGCTCTTCCTTGCGTCGAGGCTGTTTCTGAAATCAAGTACAAGGGTACCAAGGCCGTTATTGTTTCGCCTACACGAGAACTTGCCATGCAGACCTATGAGCAGATGGCTTCCGTGGCTGCGCTGAACAAGCTCAAGTGTGTGTGTCTGTACGGTGGTGCTTCCAAGGATGATCAGCGAAACCTCCTCCGATGTGGCGCTGACATTATTGTCGCTACCCCCGGTCGTCTTAAGGACTTCATGTCTGATGGAACTGTTGATCTTAGCCAAGTTACTTTCGCCGTTCTCGACGAGGCTGATCGTATGCTGGACAAGGGTTTCGAGGAGGATATTAAGCAGATTCTTGGTGCCTGCCTTCCCCGCGAGAAGCGCCAGACACTCATGTTCACAGCTACTTGGCCGCAATCGGTCCAATCCCTCGCTTCTTCCTTTATGGTCAGCCCTGTCAAGATTGCCATTGGATCTGGCGGCAAGGAGACAGCCGATGGATCTGTTGAGCTGCAGGCCAACACAAGAATCACACAGCGAGTTGAGGTTCTTGAGCCCAGAGAGAAGGAGCACCGTCTGTTCCAGCTTCTGAAGGAGCACCAGCAGGGCAAGCAGAAGAACGACCGTATCTTGGTCTTCTGCTTGTACAAGAAGGAGGCTACACGTGTGGAGAATACCTTGGCCCGCAAGGGTATTCGTGTTGGTGGTATTCACGGCGATCTGCGACAGGAGCAGCGAACAAGGAGTCTTGAGGCCTTCAAGTCTGGAGCCACTCCTGTTCTTGTTGCCACTGATGTCGCTGCTCGTGGTCTTGATATCCCCGAGGTTAAGCTTGTTATCAACGTTACAGTATGTCCAATACAGATCGCCACCCAGCATTCGCTAATTTGCATAGTTCCCCTTGACCATTGAGGATTACGTCCACCGCATTGGCCGAACTGGCCGTGCCGGTAAGACTGGTGAGGCTATCACTTTCTTTACCGTTGAGGATAAGTCGCACTCCGGCTCGTAAGTACCTGATATACCCGCAAATGAATACATGCTTACATTTTCAGGCTTGTCAACATTCTTCGAGGTGCCAACCAGCCCGTACCCGAAGACCTTCTCAAGTTCGGTACCACCGTTAAGAAGAAGGCTCACGACATGTACGGCGCTTTCTTCAAGGATGTCGACATGAACGCCAAGTCGACCAAGATCACATTTGATTAAGAGAATTACAACTATTATGGGGAGCACTATTGTTTTGCGGCTTTGCGACCGCGGACCGAGTTTAGACACTCGAGGATAAAATGGCGCTCGAAGACCAGGCTGCGATGATTAGATGTTGTTTCCAAAAAGTTTGCTTTTGGAATTTGGTAGACGTACATTAGAAGCAATAATGGGATAGCGGAGCCAGCGATCCTGACGAGAGATTTGATCGGTTGATCTGCGTTGTCTACTACTTTTAGTTGCTTGAGAAGGATAGCTGTAGCGATTGAGACGCCGAGTGTGCTCTCGGGAACAATTGATTTGATCTTGAAGTCGGTTCCGTGCCTTTTGAAGAAGCGCTTGATGAAAGCTCCGCTCCAAATGATGCGACACCCCATGTTGATGATGTTGGCGAGCACGAGACCGATAGCACCGAGAGGGTAGATTCTCATGAAGAGGAAAGCAGAGGCTGCAAAGATGACAGAGAACGCGCCCATCCAAACGGATTGGATATGGACTTCGGCTTCAGTAGCGACTGATGCCACGAATGATTCTGTGAGACCATTGAGACCCATGAAGGGAATGTAGAAACAATACGCGGCAAGCACATCGCCCGCCCCTGAGCCAGCCCATTGCTTGCCTGCCACAATAGCCAGAAGGGGCGGAGCAGCAAAAGGACCAAGACTGATGGTGACTGAAGTCAAAAGGATGTACAGGCGAAGAAGAGTTTGTAGG
The DNA here is from genome assembly GCA_008711595.1 of Fusarium xyrophilum. Taxonomy (NCBI): domain Eukaryota; kingdom Fungi; phylum Ascomycota; class Sordariomycetes; order Hypocreales; family Nectriaceae; genus Fusarium; species Fusarium xyrophilum. Next base: position 17,952 of record VYWZ01003887.1, read on the forward strand.
TTCTGCTTCGCTTCTGCCACTTCCTGAACTGGCTTGCCTCCTGGTTTGACAGGTGTTACAGATGACAGCAAGCGAGAAAAGTAACTGCGGCTACTCTCCTCAACAGGCTGGAAGAGAAGACGAGCAAGCAAGCTTCCGTAGTTGTTTGCGAGAGCGTATGCGCCTTGGACGCTGGCTGATGCGAGAAAGGAGATGAGGAATGTGTCGCCTTGGGTGAGGAGGTGCTTGACCACGCTCTGGGCCATCATGCTTCCTGCGAGACCAATGGCTGATCGGTCAAACATGTAAGCCCAGAAGCGATTGTCCTTTGAGGGGATTGTTTCGGGGAGTAGTGAGAAGCCGATTGATGAGGCGAGACGATACCCTGAAATTAGGTAGACGAGGAGTAGTGAGACACCATAGGTGATCTGTCCAAGGGCGAAAGGCAGGACCCCGATATCATTGTGCTTGGATGCCCAGACAGCAGAACCAAACACAACGATACATCTCAGAAACGTAGCAATCGACTCAGCAGCAGCTCGTGTCCCAAACTGCAGCCTCGTCTGCATGAGAACAAAACACGGCTCCGACAACAACTCCACCATAGCCGCAAACCCATAGAGATACAACGACTCAACCAAACACGGCGCAGCAAGCGTAATCTCATTCGCATACGCAAGATACATCCACCCCAGCCCAAGACTGACGAAGCTTCCCAGTCCGATAGCGAGATATCCCAGATTCACCACAGCTTGACTTTCCTCTTTAGCCTGCGATCCCGAGTCTCGTCGTTGGATGGCAACACGAAGACTTTCGCGCGCAAAAAAGAGAACTGAGAGGTAGTACACCTCAAGTTGAGTTGAAAGACCTAGGAGCGGTGCTGTGAGATACCGCAGGAGGAGTTGGTTGGCGATGAAGGTTATGAGGCGGGATGCGAGTTGGAGGATGATGAGGAGAGAAGCACCTTTGATCATCGAGGGCGCTGGGGGGCTTTCTTTTTCAGTCGAGGGAGGCATTTTGGCGGTTGGGGAGAAATGAGCGACTGTGGGTGGAGGAGGGAGGTGAGATGAGGTTGAGGATTTGACACTTGACACGTGTTGACGGGAGATGGATGTCTCAGTGCTTCAGTGGGTTACAGTGGATTGCAGTGGGTACTGGGGTGCGGGAGCGCTAATGCAGGTCGGTCGGGACCCGCCTGTGAGTTTTTCGCCTGGACATTTCGATGGGGAGGTGTGTAGGTAGGGTGGAAGAAGACACTTCAGGCCGATGATGGAAGAGATGTGATGCCTACTCCTGATATCGACCTGTATCCAAACATTATTGTATATCACGCAAGGTTTCAAATTGACAGAGATTAATTACATGAGCAAAAGTAATAAATTCATGGATATCAGCTAATTTTTTTTCATCTCATCTCATAATCGTAGTCTACCGACAGCAGAACTCCAAATTCGGTAACTCAACCGACATCTTCCTCATCAATCGATAACATTACAAGAGTCTATCTTTAGACATCATTCTTCTCGGCGTGAGAAACCTCACCCTGCTCGTGGCCCTCATTGAACATCTTGCCACCAGCTCCAGCAACGCTGTTGCGGTGCTGCCAAGTATCTTGGGGCTTCCAGCCAACGGACTTTCGGGCAACAGAGACTTCATCGTAGAGCTGGTCGACCTCCTCGAGGGACAGACCCTTGGTCTCGTAGATGAAGAAGTAGACGAAGGCGATGCACAGGAAACAGCAGCCGAACCAGATGAAGAATATCTTGGACTGGAGGTTGGCCTTGCCGGAGCCGTAGTCGACGAGGTAGGGGGTGGAGTAGGCGATGGCCCAGTTGAAGAGCCAGTTGGTTGCGGTGGTCATAGAGAGGGACTTGGCTCGGGTCTGGAGAGGGAAGATCTCACCAGTGACAACCCAGGCCAGGGGACCCCATGTTGAGGCGAAGAAGAAGATGTAGATACAGACGAAGGAGACGGCAGCCCTCTGGCCAGCCAAGCTCTTGACGAAGATGACTCCAGCGCTATCTTGGCCGGTGGAGAAGGTTCCGGACATGGCGACGATGAACTGAGAGACACACATGCCGACAGCACCCCAGAGGAGAAGAGGACGACGACCCCACTTGTCAATGGCGTACATTCCAGGGATAGTGGAAGCGACGTTGATGGCTGATGTGATCATGGAAATGGTGAAACCGCTGGAGATACCCGAGTTCTCAAAGTACTTGGTACCATAGTAGAACTGGAGTTTCTGTTAGTCATGCCTCACAGCCACGAGATACGGAAGAGAGGACCTACGATGAAGTTGATACCAGTGAGCTGCTG
>VYWZ01003921.1:0-10433 GCA_008711595.1 Fusarium xyrophilum
AAGTCTCTAGCTAGACTAAGATCTTAATAAGCTTAATTAATAAGGTCACCTCTAGGCCAGAGTATCTCAAGCAACTTTAAGGCCCTCTGATTATGAAGGTGGCCACCAAACCATCCGAAGCAACGCACCTACGAAATATCCCCTGGTTCTTTGGACTCACCTTCGAGGTATGACGAGCAGTTCATGTTTGCCCTCGACGGTTATTGGGCAGGGCTGGGTAATCTACAAGAATCATCATACTGTACTTCTACTGCCTGTCTTCTTATCCAATCAGCTATGGCGCAGTGGCAGAGTGGTCTAATGCGATAGACTAGAAATCTATTCTCTTCGGAGGCGTCTGTTCGAATCAGGCCTGCGTCGATTGATTTTCCTTTTGCTTTAAGGATCAATTCTATCTAAATATTCCTTTTGCTTCTTGTTCGCTTGATTGGGTAGCGAGTATGTCTACAGCTTGGATTATTTGATCTCGATATGTCACTAAACTTGATCGCTGTACTTCAATCCAGGCGTCTACCAAGAATAAGAGTCAATTCATAGGAAGTCGTTGTATAAACAGTTGTTTCTCAGCTATGTACTGTCATTCTTCTCCTAAGCTTTGGAAATCGCGATGGATCCCACGAACCCCATCTCAACCTTATATCCGCCTACATCGAGTTCCTTGCTATCGCCACACAAGTTGCCCGCAGAATATACGGTTACCTTAGTTCCAGAAGAAACTCGTATAAAACGGATAGCGTCAGGTTTCAGTCCGGCCTCAGTCAAGAATTCTTCGTTGAAGTCACCGAGCCCAAGACTAACGCCCCGACCGGTCGCGCTAGTAGCAGAGAACACGGAAGCACCAATCTTGGGCTGGGGGACGGGGATTCCTCTATCAAACGTCAGCTTGAGGACATACGCGAGTGACTCAGCTGGCTGAGCTGGCAGCGAAATCCCAAGGGCATCCTTGGTCTGCTTCCAATCTGAGACCTCCTCGTATTCGTCAGTCTTATCGCCAAGAAGCTCGATAGACTTCAGGCTCTTGAGATCAACCAATGCATCGGAGCCAAGACTGCCGACAGAGACGTGCTTATCGTCGGGCCAGCCAAGGACCGTGGCGTAAAGGACGTCGGCATCCTTGTTACGCGTGAAACGGATGTCACTGCTGTTGCTCTGTAAAGGTGCTGTGAAAGACCCCCCGGTGACTTGGTTAGGTCCTTCGCCATAAATATCCCAAGCGCGAGTACTGAAGACAGCCTCTCCATAACGGCTGAGGAAGTCTCCGATATCCTGCAAGACCTTGAGCTGCTCGTCGGGCAAAACGCCGACTGCAGTGGGCGAAATGTTGAGCAGCATGTTGCCATTCTTGCTGATACGGTCAAGCAGCGAGTGGACCATGGCCTCGTAGGAATAGTACTTGATACCGACTGTGTAGCTCCAGCTTGAAGCGCTGATCGCGTCGTCAGTCAGCCAATAGGGACGTGTGATGTTGGCTGGCCCACCACGCTCATAGTCACTGACGGTGGACGTGTCGCGGAATCCCGCGTCAAAATGCTTGTGTCGTTGGTCTTTGGTGCCCATTCATAGAAGCCGTTGTAGTTGTAGGCTTGATGCATAGCCACCACGAGCTTCATACCATTCCTGCGAACAAGATCAGCCCCCAGCTTGACCAAGTCTAGTTTGGGACCTCGCTTGACCGAGTTCCATTTATTGACCTTGCTATCCCACATGGAGTAGCCATCGTGATGCTCGCCGACCGGGCCCGCGAACTTTGCACCCGAGGCCTTGACAGCTTTGATGATAGCCTCGGGATCGAACTCTCCACCCTTTGAGCCAAGAACAGGCTTGAACTGAACAAAGTTCCCTTTGAGGTCATCTGCACCACTGATGAAATTCGAGTAGCCCCATTCTTCGGGTGGCCCCTAAGTCTCGGTATGGTGTTTTCGTTGGTCTGAGCCTGGCTTATACATGTTGCGTGGATACCACTCGCTAGCGTACTGAGGGGTCGTGAAAGCTCCCCAGTACCAGTCAACACCGAATTTGGCATCGCGGAACCATCCAAGTGAGGCGTTGTGTCTGTCCGTCGACTCCCATGTTGCTTCGTACGGGCCTGGAGCCTTCGCAGCCGCGACCGCGACGGGAAACAAGGCGCCAACAGTAGCAGCAACTGCAGTCAACTTGGGGGATAAAGTCATCATGAACTTATCGCTATAGTCTTTACCAAGAGGTTACAAAGAAGTCTTGAGCAAGCAGCCGACGATTCTGGCGATCGAGCGACCACAAAGCGCTCTTTTAAAGCTCACCATTTAGCCATGGACACTTCATTCGCGCAGACCAAACAAATGATCAACAAATTCATTGCAACCTTGTATATTGCAACGTTGATGCTCACGAGTAGAAAGCCTGCAACCGGACCGAAACGGGCCGTGATACGATGTCCGTGAACAGCGATCAGCAGGTTGGAGATATCAAGCCTTGGCTATCATGCGTGCTAAACGACTGAACGAGTCACGATGTGTGGACTACCCTCGGCGACAATAAACACATGAAAATAACTTAGGGTGCTAGAATAAACTGATCCAAAGCTCTACTAAAATGTACTAAACTTGCCTAAGCCTTTTCATCGGTCAGGCTAAAGGTCCTGAGCTTTCTTGCTCCCTTTGACATTTACCCGGGATCGTCGTTCGACTATGCACGAAAGCCCTGCTGCATTTACCTTCGCTACGACATTGGGCATACGAAGAGAGTATCATCCCCGGACTCCGCGCTACCCGGCAAACGACCCATGCTGAATTTCGGAAGACTGAGTTGTTTCTTTGACGTCACGATGGATGCCGAACTGCTTACCTGTTCTTGGCTTGTATACAGTAGTTAGAAATTGTATAGCAGTTCTATAGAAAGGCGCCGGGAACTAAAGTATTCGTTCATACCATCAAGGTTTGTTGTTATGCATACGAAAAGAAATCTGCATATTCATTCACACGGGTGTAGTAAATGAGGACTCTAATTGTCGGGAGAATTAATTGATCTCTAGCTAGTGTAGTAATCCAAGATGTCTTAGTGACATCAATCTCCCGTTGTTTACACCTGTTTCCTCCATCTCTGCCTTGACATGGGTATCTTTGATCTCCTCATACTCCAATCAATCCTCTGTCAAGTCCGAAGTAAAATACATAAAACTGGTAGGAAACTCCTCCAGCGCGGTCACAAGCCAAAACTTGTCCATACGGAAATATCCAGGCCCCAGTTCATTCTACATCCTTCTGACAGTCGCCTTTAATTCTTAGTCTCCGCCCCACCAAATGGCAGAGTACCAGCCTTTCCGGGGACAGGGTGACCCTCACGATCCATGTAGAGGGTCTTCTCGGAAGAGTGAACGCGCCAGACCAAAACGCGGAAGCCCCAAGCCTCGGGACCATTGAAGGCAGGCTTGAACTCATCAAGGAGAGCAGACTTAGGAACAAGACTACCCTCGAACATGACCTTGTTGTTCTGAATTCATGGTGGTGAATCGAGTGTCCTTCATGCAGATCATCTCAATGTCGTCTTCGGCAATGTTGGTTGCGACAAGCTCAGCTGCAGCACCAAAGACAAGCAAGGGGATCCACTTCCACTTGGTGTATTCACCTGCTTTGCCGTCGACAGGTTTGTGATGGAGGAATGAACGGAGAAAGGGACTTCCAATCTGGCGGCTGTGGAGAATGGCCTTCTGAAGGAACTCGGTCGAGATGGAAAGGGTCGGGTGAGGGTTGGTGATGTTGAGAGGAGAGTTGGGATCAGTGGCACTGGTGTCCTCCGAAGCCTCCTTTTCCTTTTCAATACCAACAATAGAACCACGGATGGTCTCCTCGTCCTCATAGCCATCTTCGGACATGCCAGTACCATCGTAACGGTAAGATGCAGGGTCCGACTGGACAATCTGGTGAACCGGCATGGTAGGAGTGAACTTGATGCGAGCCATAGTAGAGGCGTCGGACTCGGTACTATGCAGAGAGATAGACGACTCGGAATCGGAGATGGGACCATCCGGATAAACATGAACCAGGGGTTCGTCCGCTTGAGGGTCTGAGGCCGGGAGGTCTGCCATCGTGTAGGTAGACAAAGTTTCCGACTTGTTGTCTTCGTTGTCGGTGTCGACGTCCTTCTCGTGAAGGCTAGCTTCAAGAGCCCACTCGAGAACAGACTTTTCTGTCTCAAGCTCCTTGAGACGAGCCTGCATTTCCTCGCGACTCATGTTAGATGTGACGGGAGGGTGGACTATGGTGTTGATCTTGTCGTTATTGGAAGGTCGAAGGAAGCGAATTATTTGTTTGTCTGTCTTGGAAGTTGTTATCGAGTTGGTTGTTGTTGAGATATTGTCAAGTTACTCACCAGATGCTGTCGCGGTCGCGGTTGCGGTTGTGTGAAAAGGGAAGATGGTTGAAGGTCCAAGTTGAGAAATGAAATCTATTTATGACGAAATGGAAAAGACTGAAGTATCAAATGGCATCTATCACTTTCACTGGCATTAATCTCGTCAACAGTACTTCCATTGGCACTAGCGCTTCTCTATTCTAGTATTTGTTGCTTGGCTGATCACCATTCACTCGGTGTTTTACTCATATTCATAGGGTCTTGCTCAGACACTGCTCGCCAGGTGCCATCTCAGTTATACTTGACCCAGTTTCAAGTTCCATTTTCATAGCGCTGTTATTCCAAAGAAGCTTGCAGGCGCGTCTAAGCCTTTACAGTGCCGCTCACCTCTTTTTCGTCTGTTCATCGGGGGTTTCTTCAGGTTTCTTCAACCTGGCTGTTCATGATTTTATGACTGTTCTCGCTCTTAAACCCTATCGTCCGCAGTAGGAAAAGGATCATCAACTCTGGTAGTTCACACTCTCTAGTATCTACATTTCTTCTGTCGTTGTTCAACAAAGTCGTTCTCGGCATCTTTCTCAAGCCGCAACTGAACCTGACTACACGATCTGAATCGAATTGTTATCGATCTTTATGGATCTTTATGAGCTTATCATTTCTGCTCACATGACTTTAGAATAGTTTAGAGGTTTTGGTCTTGGATAGCTAGTTTTGGACATATTATTCTCCCACTCGCCATCCTGTTCCCTTCCTACCCAATTCAATGTGGTGAAAGCTATCTCGATGCACAACATCACGATTACTGTGTAATTACTATAGTGATTTGTTGCCACTCACCGATACAATGTATCATACCCACCAGTGGCTGTAAATTTATCAGTGCTGTTGCCATAGATGGAAAGCAATGCGGCTGACACAAGGCATATTCCAATCTTGTCAAAACCAGTCAATGATTAGGTGGCTTATGCATGACAAGCTGGTCAATCAACTCTGCATGGTAATCAAGGCAGAAGTGCAACTAAGAAGGAGGACGGAGGAAAGTGAAGTTCAAAAGGGAGCTGAAACCCCGAGTTTTCGAGTGACTTTTCTTTAGTTTTTTTGTTTGTTGAGTCATGAGAGCCATTGTTCTGAAGATGGGTGACCACTGACCACTCCCTTGATACCATTGCCCAGCTGGGTACAAGTCTCGCGAGTAAACTCAACTTGCACCCTGAGGGATATGTTCCTGACATGGAGACTGTCAAGTCTGGACTGGGACACCTTCTGCGTCTGTGGACTAATGCTGTTGATCCACGTACAGAGGATCCTTCCGACTGTGCATCGTTCATGATGAGTTATAGCTCTTCAAGCTCTGAGTACAGCGACGGGGATACTGGTGATATTGGGCAGGAAAGTGCCCTTTGTTGAGTGCTGGTGTTTCAGTTGAACTGGGTGATGTTTGGTGGCATACCTTTTTGTCTGAAATGCCGCGGTATTAGTGAACAGTCGCCAAATGCACACGACATAAGCGCCATACATGTTCAAGCTGAATGTCTTGTTCGGGTCTACCAGATACGACACCTTTCAATGACATAGCTATATTTGTTCACGAATCTTATTGTCATTCCTTCTACAACAAAGGCATGCCACCAAACATCACCCGGTTCAATCAAAACACCATAATCAAGTAAAATGACACCTTTCCGTGAAACTTAAACCCGTATGAACCTTATCGGCCTACCCATCAGTCAACGTCTCTAGAAATGGTGCAACATCAATACTCCCTCTACGTGATAAGCCGCTCCAGACCCCTGACCGACAACTATCAACAGATAAATGGCGAGACAATTCGAAATGATGATTCGCCATCCTATCCACTGCATTCGCCCCCTAACGAGCCCAGAAGCCGACAAGCGGAGGTTAGACTTTTCCTCTCGCCGCTAGAAGCTCCACATCAGCTGCCCCCAAGCCCCATATTCTTCCCCATTCTCACTACGCTCTAGGGGACACCGCCCGCTAGCAGTGAAAACTTCGAATTGCGCAATCGGAGCCTTGTAGAGCTAGGGAAAAAATGGAATAGCACCGAGATGAGATAAAGAAAACGAAAAGACCTGGTGTTCCTTGGCGGATGGAACATCTCTCCTCTCTCCACATTCTCTGCTGATATCAACATGACGTCTAATAAGGGTCTTGACGTTGATGCTATTCAGGCTGCTCCGCCCGTGGTGCAGAACCATGACACGGCTGACGAGAAGCCTGTTCTCAACACGGGAGGTCATGGGCCTACGCAGCGAAGGCTGAAGGATTATCACATCACCTGGATCGGTCTTTGCAGTGGTATCGGTACGGGTCTGTTCATTGGAACTGGTTCAGCTTATGCCAGTGCTGGTCCTGCTGGTCTGCTTCTGGCGTACATCGTCGTTGGCGCTGTTCTTTGGTGTGTCATGCAGAGTATCTCTGAGCTCGCGACACTGGTGAGACTCGTCGGGCAGCTATCGTCGCGGTGGTGCTGACCTGCAACTATAGTTCCCTACTGCTGGTTCATTCCCCCACTGGGCCACTCGTTTCATTGACCCTTCAGTCGGCTTCTCACTCGCCATCTCATACGGTTACTGCTACACCATCGCCATTGCCTCGGAATGCTCAGCCGCCGCTGTTCTAGTCAGCTACTGGACCGACCTGACTCCCGCCGTCGTCATCACCATCAGCCTTGTCCTCGTCCTGTGGATCAACTTGATGAGCGTCCGATTCTTCGGTGAGACCGAAGTCGTCACTGGCGGTATCAAGGTTCTCTGCTTCCTCGGTCTCGTCATTGTCGCGGTTGTCATCACCGCTGGCGGTGGTCCCAATCACAGGTCCATTGGCTTCAAGTACTGGAACAACCCTGGTGCTTGGGTTGACTACGATGGCATTACTGGCTCAGCTGGGCATTTCCTTGGCTTTCTCTCTGCCTTCGTCAATGCTTCTTTCTCATTCGTTGGTGTTGAGACCGTCGTCATCACCGCCGCCGAGTCCGTCAACCCTCACAAGGCTATTCCCAAGGCCGCCAACCGCGTCACCTATCGTATCGGCTTCTTCTACCTTCTCGGAGCGCTCTTGATCGGACTGATCGTGGATCCGAGGAATGCTGACCTTGTTTCCGGCTCTGGTAACGCCAAGAGCTCCCCGTGGGTCATCGCCATCCAGACCGCTGGTATCAAGGTCCTCCCTTCCATCGTCAACGCCTGTATTCTGGTCTCTGCCTGGTCTGCTGGTAACTCTTACTGCTGGGTCGGATCACGTATGATCCTCGCCATGACTACCGATCGACAGCTCCCTCAGTTCTTCGCCCGCACAACCAGGAGCGGTGTTCCTTACGTAGCAGTTATCACTGCCTGGTTGTTTGGACCCTTGGCCTACCTGAGTAAGTCGCTCCCGCCATAATCGTCGTCTTTGAATGCCTTGCTGACAATCACTAGGTCTCGGTTCCGGTGGCGCTGCGCAAGCCTTCTCTTGGCTTCTCAACCTCAGCACAGTTGCCGGCCTCATCGCATGGGGGACTCTCTGCTTCTGCTACATCCGCTTCTACCGCGCCATGAAGGTTCAAGGCATCGACCGCGACACTCTCCCCTGGAAGGCCCCTTGGCAGCCTTACACCGCCTGGTTCGGCGGTATTGGCTCCACTGTCATCACCCTTGTCGCTGGATTCCCCGTCTTCCTCAAGGGTAACTGGAAGACTGCCGACTTCGTTGCCTCTTATGTTGGCATCCCAATCTTCGTCGTTCCCATCATCGCATGGAAGCTTCATTACCGTACCAAGGTTCTACGAGCCCACGAAATCGACTTGTGGTCTGGTCGTCTATCCGACGATGCCATCTCAGCCCATGAAACTGAGCGGGAGCATGTTTGAGCACTGTCCTCGCGTATCACGGATCTTCAAAAACTCTTGCATGGAACAATGTTCCAAGGCCTCACTGCATCACATTTATAGACCATACTTAGAATTAATCACTAATCATCGGAAGCGTATATAGAAAAGCGATCTCAACCAAATAGAATCGGACTTTCCGGCTTGACCATCTCATGTGACTTTATTGCATAATGAATAGCGACGAACATCTTAAATCGCGTATATTGTTAATGCGCGCCAGCGAACGGCCCATCTAGCTTCGGCCTACTGCCAAACAATTCCTTGATCAAAATCGACGTGCTTTGGTGTAAGTGGCAGTAGGACATAATATCACAATCCCATTCTCTTTGTCCTCTTGCCCTGGAATTGGATGCTCAATGTTGAGATCAGCCATCATCACTCCGACCTGACAACCGTTAGCCAAAGCGCAAAGTCAGCAGTCAAGTCGCAACTTGCCTTCCCGGCAGTCTCTTGATCAACACCAGACGCTCTCAATGTTTGCGCTAGCCGGACAGCCAAAGACGCTGCAAACATGTTGTTCTTCCCTACCTCGACCATGACAGTCATGAGAGCTGTAAAGTTGGCCTCGCTTTGAAGGTCACCTGTAGTAAGGAAGTCTGACAAGAAAAATGACGCCGCAATGAAAGATGCAAACGAGACCAGTGGATTGCGGAACCTCGTGTTCAGATCCGTGACCAGCGCCACAGTGATCATTATTTGAACCGCCGATTCCATCACTCTCGCCTTCGTAGTAGGCAGCGCAGCCAGGTCCACTTGTGATCTTGTCAATGCAGATTGATGAATACATATCAAGGCCGTATGTAGCTGAAGATTGATGAGTACAGCTTCAGGGCTCTCCATGTTCTCTGGACACCTGAGATGCGACGGTAATGTCGCGAATGCATTCGTGACTGCTTCGTCAAGCTGCTGGAGTTGGTGCCAGTCATTGTTGTCCTCGTCTTCTTCGACATTTCTGGAGAAGTTGAAGCACTCGTTGAAGAGATGGACTGCGACTACTCTGCAGGCGCTTGTAGAGAGCTCATACATACCCTGTCCCAAGGCTTGTCTCAGAGTCAGCGTGGCTATTGGGGTATTTGATAGCAATGTATCGATAGATGATGGGAGTCGTGTTTGTATCTAGTCTGGGTCAGATGCTAGGATCAAACGCTGGGAATTGGCCGTACTCACGCTCCTCCAATCCATCATGGTCGGCCATCCGCCTGTACTGCTTGTGATACGATCAGTCGTGAAAATGACCCAGAAAGTTTTTCTGCGCTCTTCCTCCTCAGCAAAGTCCAACGCGATCGGGAGTGTCAGGCCAGCTGCGTTTTTGCCGTCCAGTCGGTGCAGTCCAAGGATTTGGGCTAAACGGATGGCTCTGGCGATGCTCATTGATGCTCTTGAAAACCATAGATGCTGCGCTTCAAAATGGCTTATGAGAACCCAAGCTTGGCAATGCGCCAGTGATATCTGATCACTGTCGCTCTGCTTTTGGTCAATGTCAGGCTGGACATGACGCTCTCGGGATAAACGCACCTTCATCTCATCAGCTTGGATGTACTGGCGCGCTCGCACATGGAATGCTTCAGCCATGTGCTTGTGACCCGGCGATGCGCTTGCTCCAGCTGCTAGGATGGCATACTGCAGACACATGGGTGGCTGCATATGAGCTGGCCTGTAGAGTGATGCGATGTACCTCTCGCCATGGATCATGAAAGAGTCGGATTGAAGTTTGGTAAAGTATATCGATATTCTGACAGCTCAAATCAGTCCTTCAGCCTCATAAGTCGTTTGGGAAGCTTACAGTTCATCCACCAAATGATGAGGAGGCAGGCCCTCGAATCGGCCAGTGTCGACGAGTTCTGTGCTGGTGCTAAACGGCTGCAATTCCGGCGGACTGCTCTGGGCTTCTAATCTGGCCTCCAAGTCCCCTGCAAACACTGTCAATAACCTGAGTCTCAGTGAAGCTGTCTCCCCTTCCACTTACGGATGCGACGCTGCATATCCCGAAGTCGCGGTCTGTTGGCGGGATTGATAGCCGGTTTCTTCCTCGCCGAGGGGTAATCGCAGACTTCGCCATCGCCAATCTTGACGCATCGGCCACAGATTGGCAAGACCCTATTACATTTCAACTTGCGCACTCTGCATCGCTGGCACGACCACGGCGACAGCGGGCCCAGGTCGGATTTGGAGCTTGAGGGCGCCTGTGGTGATTGGGAGTGAGAGTGAGAGTGAG
>VYWZ01003923.1:0-12889 GCA_008711595.1 Fusarium xyrophilum
TGACCACTCTACGCTTTGTACAACGCAAGCATACCTTGTCTAAAAACATGTGACCCAAGCAAACATGAACTTTTTATTGCTCCGAATATCTCAAGCTACCAATGTTTGCTATAAAACCTATTATGTCCGCCGTCATGTCTTGTTCGACACTCATAGCTTAGGCACAAGACCAAGCTTTGTGCCAGCAACAACCTTCTCATTGTCTGCCAGTGGGCACAGCTGGAAGAAGCGCTCTCGCGACGATCGGACGAAAGCGCTGCGCTGATGCGGCAGATCGACAAGTTTGTCTAGGCCTGAGCCATGCACGAAGTCATACATAACAATAGTTGTGTTGGTCTCCTGAGACTCACCGACAACATACATAGTGCGCGGGTCGTCGAGATAGAGGTAGTGCATCAAGCTGCTCCACCACGCCGACACCCGGTGTGGCCCGCGGAATCGCACGTCACCTACAAGGGAATGTCGACCGCGATCGAAGTCACCAGCGTTGAAGTAGCCACCCAGCCGGTCCTCCTATTAAGCGGCATCGTCAGAAAAGTAGCAAAAGGAAAGACATACGTGAACATACCTTGGCCCAGTAGACCTCGAAATACGCAAAGTGGATATCATCCCACTTGGCTAGAAGCGCAATCACATGCGGATCATCATGCACCTGACGCAAATACTCCTGGTGTTGCTCCAATGTTCCAGTCTGGCTCCATCCTTGGGAAACACGAGGATCATTCTGCCATTCATGAAAGAGTCGTACGTGCTCGGTATCATTATAGTCGACTGACACCATGGAGAAGGTCTCATTGAGATGAGGAATCCATCGGCTGTAAACAATAGCCCCAGGCGCGGGCTTGGCTGGTCTGACTGGGTGCCATGACTGCTGAACTCTCTCGGGATCATCGGGATCTCCAGCGACTGTGATTGTCGTTGTGTTGTGTAAAGGAGTCAAAGGGAATGATCCAAGAGGGGTCGAGGCGGGCAGAGAAGAAGGCGACTCTTCCGGGCACCAAACAGGTCGAGGTCCAAATGGCGAGCCAGCACCTTGCCAAAAGGTACTTCGCAAGACGAGGACGAGGCCCTCGTCAGTCCTGTTGGAAGTTTGGCGCTTCTCTCGGCCCTTGAGAGGGCGATCAATGGCAAGCAACACTGCTGTGAGTTGTTGGCCCAAAATAGCGGCCCCAGCTCCATGTAATTCCAGTCGATATGATTCCACTGTTATTCTCAAAGTGAAAAGTGCATACGCAAGCAGCCAGACTTGACCCAAGCCTGGCGTCTCGGTGCCGGCCCAATGGATGGTGACGCATGGTGAACGGCGTGCCCGAGCCCAAGGACTGTTGTTGGATTGAGGTGGAAGCTCACTTGACTTCAGGTCAATTGGGTCTGAGAAGGCAAGGCCATCGTTGTAAAGATCAAAGGGCAAACGCTTGTCAGATCCAGGAGCTTTCTGGACAAGTTTATAGGCTGGCGCATTCGGGTCAGGTTGTGCCGAGACTTTTTCGATCGCAAACTCGGTCTGGTAGGGATAAGGAAGCTTGACGACAGTTTCGCCAGCTTTGAGGGCTGAGAAAGTTCCCTTCGGCGCTGACATTGACATTGTTCAAAGGGTTTAAGGATTGAAGATTGGATACTGGCGAGAAGGGTTGGAAAAAGATGAAAAAGTTGGACACGCTCAAGAAGCTGTTCACACCAGTATACCAGGCTGCATGAGTGGGAGAAGGTATCCATGCCGGTCCTCCACTTCGGAACAAGCTTGACACCTTGGGACAGCATTCTGCATGGATTGCGTACCCATCTCGGCTTTGGTGCAATGAAAGACTAGTGGTATTTTCGAGACGACGTCAAGGACGCACAAGTGGACTTAGCTTGCCAAGCCGTATGGCAGGCACCCTACTGTGAGTTGTGCAAACCAACTCACTCTGCTCAGGGTCAAGATTATCGTGTGGGTCGGAGCGGATCTGATAACTCAAAGACCAGCCACCCCTGACGCCCAACTTCTTCCTTTTTGCCTGCACACGCCCCTCCTCTTTTTCCGGTCCTCGGAGCTGTTTACCTATTCCCAGGATCAGGGTCTAGGTATCCGTATTGCCGATTTTGACCGCTTGGAAAGACTAGCAGGATCTGATGAACCGCTCAACCACGCTAAAGGTTCTGCAGGCTCACCAGTTGACCACTGGTGGTGGGGAGTGAGTGCCGGCTTCATGACCCTTGTAAAAGTCAATTCCAAAGGTTTTGATGAAGAAGAATGGCCAGATGAATGCCTCAAGACCGAGTGTACCTGGAACCTCTGCTCCGGGAATATTGTCTGTTTTCAGCGGTCCAAGGCACGCATGCTTCACAAGTTAATCCTCAGCAGTGCATAGATATTGCAGCCCCCACGCCTGCAAAAGGTCAAGGACATAGGGCCGTTTTCCACCAGTTCTGTAGTGTATGCTTAAGCCACTTAAGTTTGCGAACAACCATGAGCTCGAAAAAGACACAGCACTTCCTATAAGGCATGTAAGTTACAGGTTCCTCAATTCTGCTGATATGTGCCAATAGTGATGGAGGTGTTCGTGCGTCAGTTACCTGTCGATCGCCGCTCATCTGTCAACTTGGCCGATACTTTGACTCTGCAGCATGCACGTTAAAATCGGTTGGCAGCCCGGTAGCCAGGTCCTGTACGAGGAGACCATGCACGGACGGACAGACAATTGAGCGAGGGGATGTGCGTTCCAATCTTATCAATCAAATCTGATCTGAATCGCTCGTACGGATACACAAGACCCTCTTCACTGCAAGATGGAAGACGATCATGTCTGAGACCTGGATGCTTGTTCCCGATGATCAGCTGTTAATCACACGCAATCACTAATCCTTTTCATCCGGAGTATAGTACATACATAGCGATGAACATGGGTAAAACGAATCCTTGGTTAGAACTGTCGATCTCGTCTGGCTTCTCCGCTTTTCGTTCTCATTCTTGGTGTTCATTGAGCGAAGGTAACCCGAGACACCATACTCGGAATACGACACGGAATGAGCTGTATAAAGCGATTCATGACGTGTGTGTTCTGAACCTTGATGGCTATGTGCATAGTCTTCAATGCAGAGGCCGATGATCTAAACCACATGTACCAAGACTTCGAATAATGCTTCCCTTTGGCTTCTTCCAAGTCCAACGATGTCAAAGACCCTCAATTTGTTCTTTCAGCTTCTCTTCAAACCAACCTAGGCTTGACAGGCAATCAGTTGGTCAAAAATCTTGAAAGTCCGATTTCCAATGCTGAGACGAAAGTAGTGCACGAGAACTATGTTGGTGTCGAGGGTAGACTATGGCATAATTCGAACCCACTATATGATGCATATAAACCGTTAAGTACATTGCATCTGACATAGTGGTCCCTCGCAGATCGCTCCATTATCTCAAGACATCTGAAAACTCGTACTTGCTAGGACTCTTGACTCACATATTGACGCTCAGATCACAACCTATTCACTCATCTTTGTAAGCTTATGCGCCAGAGCTCTCCATGCTAGTCTGCTATATGGCGTTGAAATCTGCGGCAGCCCGAGTCTATCGTGGAATGAATGGAACACCCGGCTTCCTCAATGCTCATTGTTTACTATGAACTTGCCACTTTCATATGTGCTTTCCCAGTTCATCTCTTACTGTCGTAATGTTCGAGGATTCTAGGCTCAGGACTTGAGTTCTATCCCATGCGTCCTCTGCCATTAGTTCATCATGCACGTACACAGAACAAGCTTTCTAAACAACCAAACTTCTCAGTGAGTATTTGGTGCTTTGTACACACCTAACCCCGATGGGCTATCTCCTGCCCTGTCTGTAGATTGGCGTAAGACTGGGTGCTCTAGAGGAGAGCTGAAGGAGTAGCATATCCACCACAAGGACACGCCGCGGGCTCGAGGCTGAGATGTAACAGTTCGGGACTTGCAAACTATTTATTTAGTTCCAAACTCATCCTAGGTCCAGTGACCAAGTTTTAACCTATTAGTACGCACATTAATTATGTTGCAAAGCACAGATCCGTGGCCCTTTAAGGGAGCATGGACGCCATTGTCGTGCCGAATCATGATCGCTAGATGTGCTGTTAATCCCTTTCAACCTACACTTATCGTCAGTTTGTTTTTTGTATTCTCCAACAGGTATTAATGTGTCTATTTCTTCTTTAGTTCGGCCAATTGCCTTTCTTGCTCAGCCCAACAGGGAGAGAAATGTCGAGCAACTCAAATTGACTCACAAGAATGTGAGGTCTCTCTCATCATATGCCTTAGGGTCTGGAATATGTACAACTAAGTCAGAATGTGGCGATTCATAAAATTCGCTGGTTGTTAGAATTGTAGTCTTTGTCCTTACTCTTGTCTCCTCCCTGTCAAAAAAAAAAAAAAAAAGAAAAAAAAAACTGACGGTGAAGGACGTAAGCGAGTCAAGGAAAACATTTGATATGAGTTTAAATCGTGAATATCAAGAGACATGGTAGCCGCGGGCGAAGATAAGGCAGCCTAATGACAACGGCTCCGATTCTCACCACTCAAGGTCCCATTAAGGTCAACCTCATGCTAGATGGGTTCAGCCGTTCGTGAACAGGATTTGAATAATTTCTCACTATCTAAACATAGGATAAGAGCTTAAACTCAGATAGTAGGTATGAAGAAGAAGTAAATAATACACTCAAGACAACGCAAGGCTGTCGCTCATCCTCGGTAGCATGTCTACAAGATTATATCCCGAACGCCAGTCACTAAGATCGTTTCACATTAAGCCTTAGCCTCGTCAGTCTTGCGGCCACCAAGCTGCATGTAGTTCCAGCAAACTATCAACTCAGGTCAGTCATCTCAAGAAACATATCAAGGTCCCGTGCAACTTACTCGTCCAACCAAGATCATCTCGGAAGCAAGACTGAGCAACTTCCTCTCCATAAACAGTGCCCGTGTCAGGGCTCGATGCTACAGCTTTCTTTCCAACTGCGAGCCCAATCACAGGAGGGTATACCACAAGCTCCTTGAACTCTGGGGTATGACCTGCTCGTTGGCTGAGGATGCTTTGATGGATGTTCTGTGCTACGTAGTGGCCGTGATGCATGGCACCTCCACAACGCTTGATACCGGGCCAGTTGGTGATATCGCCAGCAGCATAGTGCGACTCGGCGTTGGGTGTGCCGTCATGAAACTGCAGACTATGCACGAGTCAGCAACGTGGAACTTTAGGTCAGCAGATAATTGACTTACTTGGGCTTGATCTTGACAAGACCATCCGCATCGAGGGCAGATGTCGGCAAGTATGTTGAGGTTGGAACACTCCTGGAAATTGCCATGATAACCTCGCTTGCGAACATCTTATGGCCGTTGGTAAACTCAATCTCATACTTCTCACTCGCGTCGGCCGTCTCGACCTTGTTGTTTACAGCTAGACGATGGTTCGTGAGAACCTCAACTCCAGCCTCACGGAGTAACTGAAGAGCCACATCCTTGGTCTCGTCGGGAAGACCTTCTGAAGAGAGGAGCTTGTCGCGCGAGTGAACGAGAGTCACCTTGAGGTGAGGCTTCACCATTTTCAACTCTGCAGCCATCTCGATGCCGACAGCGCCTCCGCCAACGACCACGACGCCATACTTAGCATTATGAACAGAGGTGATGTGGTTCTCAGCTTCAAGGAGATATTGCTTTCGTGTCTTGGACTGTGGCACAACGGGCCAGACGCGACGTAGACCAGTAGCAGAGACGAGGTAGTCGTACTCAAGGGTACTTTTGTGCTCGGTGAGGTGAGCAGAGATGGTCGCCTTCTTGGTTGCAGGGTCGACACTGGTGACGGAGCCTTGGATGATGTTGATGCTGGGGTCTTTGAGGCCAGGGATATCAGAGTACTTGACCCAGTTCTTCTTGGAGAAGTTGGAATCAGCAAGAGCCAACGGGGAGCCGATCAGATGGTCTACGATACTGTCAGGGTCCAGCATTTACCATATCGCTTAGTCCAGTTGGACTGTAGAGTACTTACAGTAGCCATCTCTCTCATCGACGATGGTGATATCAATGTTGAAGCGAGGAACATCAGTATGGTGGATGTATGGCTCAGAATTCATGCGGGGAGAGTATGCTTGGCTCAGATCAAGCAAGTTGACAGCAGCAGATAGGCCACCATAGCAACCCCCAAGGATGAGAACGCGGAAGGCGTTGGATGATTCGGGGAGCGAGCCCATCGTGGCAAAGGCCTTGGAGTGGAACGTAGGACGAATTTGACGTCGAAACACGAGATGTGACGCTAAAACAACAGATCTTGCTTGGATCTGAGGCCGAGGTAAGGCGAAGAAGGTTGTATGCAAGGAACCCGAAGTAAAGAAACGTATGCTTTGGGATAGAGTCGCGTGTGGGGCTCTGAGTAGTTGTCCTGAGAACCTGAACGACCTTCGAGCAATAAACATGAGCTGAAGAATTGAGTAATATGAGCACGGAGATGGGGGGGAATGGGAGAAGAAATAGTTGAAGCAGCAAAGGGGAGAAGAGGTGAGAGAATATGCGTAGATGAAGGCCCGGGAACAAACGACAGCACCCGCTGAGGACTGCCAGTGACGCAAGGCGGTATGAAGTCTGACGTGAGGAGGAATACACTGTATCCGTGTTCGGGTTAAAGGCGCAAGAGAGAGACTTCGATATCGGACCAAGACCGGCTCCGGACCCGGCTTCAAACAAGGGGCCTGTCATCTCTCGGCTGGAGCCAACAAGACCCTGTTTCTCCATCGTAATTCCCAAGAAGCCTGTGGCAGTCTCACAGTGAAGTTGAGGAACGGGACCGGTAAGACAAGAAAAAGCAGCGGGGCATTCTCCATGATCACGGTGTTGGTGTTAGTGCAAGGAACTTTTTTGTATGGATGTGGATGTGGTGGAGTTAAAGTTATCAGATCCGTCCTAGACCTACATGTAGAACAGCGACAGCCAGCCACCACAAGCAACGGAATACCACGAAACTCCACTGGAACCTTAGCACCCTGGACAAGAGGGAAGACTATCAGATCTGACGGATATCCCGTTCTCCGCTGACTCATCCAAGAACACGCAGTCTCGAGGCACAATTCCACTTCTCGTGATGAGCGGCACAGTGTGAAGACCGTTATCAGATCCATCTTTTGAGTAATGATTTCGACGATCTCTAGACTAACTAGTACTGTAGTTAGGTGGACTTGTTACGGAGTAGGCAAATCCTCCTTCTTCGTCGTGCAATCCTCTCATGGAATCCCAATGGAGAGTTGATTCGATTTGCTTCTGTATCTTGAGAGAGCGAGGATGTTTTATGAGAAGAGTGGATGTTGTGAGCCATTTATATAGCAGCCAACCTTGGCAATAGATGTTCCAAATGTTCTCAGCTCCTCAACAATGGATATTCTGATACGCTGAAGCTATGATGTCCCTGAAACCCAAACAATCATTCTTCCTCTATCGTCTATGTGTGTCGATCTTGGTGTGCTATGGTTTTCGGAAATCCGATGGAGAGAATCAACTCGAGGCCGATCAGATAACTCAGTCTAGTCAGTCCCGATGCGAGGGGACCACACTTGGCAAGCGAGCTAGGAGAGCCAGTGAGTGACCGAAAAGAATTATCTGATCCGAACAATCCCTAACGACCTTAGCTCGCCCCGCTGATGGATCAAGCTTATAGCAACAGGATCACCAGCGACTCGTAACTTCGGGGAACTGGTATAGTTGGGTAATAACGACGGCGGATGTTGTTCTCCTGAACTTGAGGAACATCCTGAAATCTCGAGTTTGAGCCTCTGTATAGAATATGTTGACGCTCAGCTCTGGTCAAAGCAGAACCCATCGCCTTGTCTTTACTACTGTACACCTTGATGCATCTATATTCTCACCGGAGAACATAATCACGGTCCCATATTCGCTCTTCAAGTCTGAGTCTTCTTCTCCAAGCCAATCATTCAGCGCATCTCCTCGACTTTACATATTCTGTAGTAGGGGGTTCAATCCTTCGCTTCTCTAGCACCGCGGCCTTGTTCCCGTTAGAGCTGCCAAGACAAGACCGGGTGACTCTACTGTAAAATTATGCTTGTTTGACGTCGAACAAGAGGCTCTGCACCGGCTCCGTCTTTGTTACCATGTCTCCAAACGCCTGCTCGCTATGGATCATCTGGGGCTGGTCCTCATGCCAAGACGACCATGGTCTTCAGTAGGGGATCTACAAGGCCGATACTCTCCAGGCAGTGGCGGCGTAGCATATCTTTTCATCATGGGTTTCCCTCTCTTCTCTCCTTTAGATCCTTGTGTGCAGGGTCTTTTTTTGGTCAAGATCCATTGGTACTATCGCGACTTACACAGTCGAGATGGCTTCAGCTTCACCCGAGGAGCATGGCAATGCCGCGACTAGCAGCAAATCTGCTAGCAAGCCTCCACCTCATGACTCTACAAAGGCAGACCTTGCTACAACAGAAACGTCGATACATGCGCTCAATGACTCAATTGTTGAGCGTCCATCCAGTCACTCCCCACGGCCATCTACAAGATCCATCAGCTATATCAGCTACATCTCATACACCGCCAGAGAGGAAAATGGCAAGTTCCTCCAGGAAGATATGAGCTTTCTGTCTTACCCTCCCAACGTCCAACTACTGCCCTCTTCAGAGTCTACGCTCGTTCCTCGTCTACTTCCGGCTCCTCTTCTACGCCAACCCATCATGGATCGAAATCCTCCTCCTCATCGTCGGAACTCTTGCGGCCTCAGGAGCCGGAGCACCGTTTCCTCTAATGGGAATCATCTTTGCTCAATTCGTCAACGACCTTAATACTGCGTCATGCGATGATGCGATGATGGAGAAATCGCATCTCAATATTCGCCCAAGGAACTTCAGGACAGCATCAACAAAAAAACTCTCATGATCACATGGATAGGCGTGATCAGCTTTACACTCATTTACACATACATCGTGTCATGGTCAATCTTTAGTCGTCGTCTCGAGAATCGTATTCGCAATCGTTACTTTATGAGCATTCTTCTGCAAGATGCTACTTTCTTTGACAAGAGACAGGCTGGAGAGATCACATCTCGTCTCAATGTTGATATACAAGCTATTCAGTCACGAACTTCTGAGAAGGTGGGCATCATTTTAGGATGCACGTCTTTCTTTGTATCCTCGTATGTGGTCGCCTTCATCAAGAACACCACACTCGCTGGAATTCTTGTGTCACTTGTGCCTGCTTTCATGCTTCTTGCTACAGTGGGTAGCATATTCACCGCAAAGTTCGCGACTGCAATGTCTGAGAAGATCGCCTCTACTTCTTCGATCGCCCCAGAGGTTCTTGCGAATATCCCGGTTGTCCAGGCGTTTGGGGCGGGTCCGCGACTAGAGGCCATTTTTGCTGAGAGGATGAAGGGGGCTTGAAAGCAGGGTATCAACAAAGCTTTTGTTGCTGCTATTCAAGCTGGAATGCTTTACTTCATTGCTTACTCTGTAAATGCCCTTGCTTTCTGGCAGGGTAGCACACAAATAGCGAGCATGGTTCAGGGTAATGGCGGTGCATCTGTCCGTGACATCTATACCGTCATTCTCCTGCTGGTTGATGGTAAGCATCTCCTTGACGAGACTAAATCTTCTGACTGACTCGGAATAGCATGTGTTGTTTTAGGTGGTATCGCACCGCTGCTGCCCTTGGTTGGAGCTGCTGTTGGATCGTTTGAAAAACTCCGTGAAGACATGGACAGCCCTGCACATATCGATACTGGGTCCGACAAAGGAGAGAAGTTCTCCTCAGTCGAGGGAACTGTTTCTTTCAGGAACGTCTCCTTTGCTTATGCCTCGCGGCCCCATCACTCCGTGCTCAAGAACGTCTCATTTGATTGTCCTGCTGGCAAACACACGGCGCTTGTTGGCTTGTCAGGGAGTGCCAAGTCAACTGCCGCTGGCCTTACATTCCGAATCTATGACCCTGCTGAAGACACGGTTCTTCTAGATGGTCACGACCTCAAAGACATGAATGTGAAAAGCTTGAGGAGTCATATGAGTCTTGTACAGTAAGAGCCATCTCTCCTGGATCGATCCATCGTTGAGAACATCGCCCTCGGTATCTCGAACTCCCCTCAGCCCGAGCATGAGCGATTCAAGGCTACTATTCTCGGCACTGGCCTTACTGAACTTGCTGCCGAGCTCCGACGGGGTGAAGGTCTTACGACTGCAGCTCAGGGATTTGGTCAGGACATAGTTGACCTCGTCCATCGTGTTCAGGAGGCTGCCCGTCTGACGGACGCGGCTGGTTTCGTGGACAGGCTTGAGTATGGTTACGGAACTCTGGTTGGTACAGGCGGGAAGGTTGTAAGTGGCGGCCAACGACAGCGCCTCGCACTCGCACTCGCAAGAGCCCTCATTCGCGACCCCAAGATCTTGATTCTCGATGAAGCCACTGCCTCCCTTGACTCTGCAAGCGAACACCGTATCCAGATGGCCATCGAGTCTATCGCCAAAAACCGCACTGTCATTGCCATTGCTCACCGGCTGTCAACTTTTAAGAACGCTGATAACATCATTGTCATGAATAGCGGTGAGATTATTGAGCAGGGAAACCATCTTGAGCTCATGGCCTTGAATGGATCATACGCTAGTATGGTCCGTTTGCAGACGGTCGACTCTGAAGATGCTGGCTCAACCACAAGCACCGTCCGCACTGATAACATTCACTCAGAGAAGGATTCTATCACGGATCTCAAAGCCAAGGACATTGAACAAGAGGTGGTAGAAGGTTCAAAGAAAGAAGATTCCAAGCAGAAAGAAGAGGCTCCCGAGGGAGACGCTGCTCTCGATTCCAACAAGTCCGCTTGGACTGTTATGAGAACCATCAGTGGAATGGTCCGACCATATCTCCTTCTCATCATTGTCTGTCTCTTTGCTGCCACTATTGTTGACCTCACATTCTCCTCCTCTGGTCTTATCTTCGGTTATACCGTTGACAATATCAGCCTATGTAATCCGGTTGAAGACATTCGTTGGGCTGGTAGGTTCTTTGGAGGCATGTGGTTCCTGATCGCTTGTGTCGAGTTGTTGGCCAATACGACAAGTTGAAAGTTGTTGTACAAAATCCGAGTCCTTTGCTTCCGCTCCCTTTATAAGCAAGACCTTGATTGGCATCGATCAGAGGGTCGGACACCAACCGCTTTGTTATCCGTCATCACAACAGATGCTGCTACAGTCGGCGGATTCAGTGGCTCTATCATCGGTGCAATATTCTCCATTGTGGTCAACTTCTTGGTCGCTATCATCCTCTCACATATCCTTGCCTGGAAGATAGCCATCGTCTGCTTAATTATCGTCCCTCTCCTCCTTGGCTGCGGCATTATGTAGCTTCGATCTCTATCCAAGTTCGAGCGCCGACATGCTGGAGCTTTTCTGGTGCAGTCGGCATCGCTAACCAAGCCGTCAACTTGTTCAAGACATTTCCTCACTTTCTGTCGAAGAAGAGGTCATGAGCTCGTGTCGTCGTGCGCTCAGAGCACCTCGAAAGGAATTTATTACCCTTGCTTCCATGTATGCCAACTTGTGGCTTTCTCTGGCCAACAGCACAGGAAATCTGATCTACGCATTTGCCTACTGGTGGGAATCAACTCGCATTACTGCAGGCGAGGCAAGCCAGCAAGAGTTCTTCATCATTCTCATCTGCATGCTTGTCAGTGCACAGCCCTGGGGTCAAATGTTCAGTCTTGCCCCCAAGGTATCTCGTGCTAGAGCAGCCGCTTCCCGAATTCTGAGCTTGATCAACCTCGGATCCTCCCAGAGCGATGCCAAGAAGGGAAAGCTCACGCTCGCTATTGAAAACGGCGAGAAAGATATTGAAGCATGTGCTGACGCGCCTGTCAAGAGTAATGGAAGCAAGGGGGCGACCATCGTCTTTAGGGATGTCAAATTCTCATATCCGGCTCGACCTCACATCCAGATCCTCACAGGAATGTCTCTCACCATCTCTGCTGGCCAATTCGTTGGGCTTGTCGGTCCTTCAGGTGCTGGTAAGTCCACCGTCATGTCGCTAGTACAACGCATGTAACGCCCTTCTAGCGGAACGGTTGAGATCAACGGCAACGATATCTGTGCTCGGGAGGGCACCAAGTTCCGTCATGATGTAGCGGTTTTTCCTCAAGACTGTGCACTCTTTGACGGAACAATACGATTCAATGTGTCTCTAGGCTCAACTCCAGATCATGAACCAACAGATGAGGAGATCCATGAAGCATGTAAGCTGGCCAACATCCATGATGTAATCATGGAGCTACCCAACGGCTACGATACTGAGTGTGGTCCAAATGGCTCGCGTCTTTCTGGCGGACAGCGTCAGCGTCTAGCCATCGCCCGTGCCCTTGTGCGTAGGCCTAAATTGCTGCTTCTTGGTGAGAGCACAAGTGCCCTCGATGCTGAGAGTGAGCGGGCTTTGCAAGAAGGACTTGAGAGGGTTGCACGTGGTATCACCGTGATCGCTATCACACATAGGCTTCACACGGTGCGCAAGGCCGATGTCATCTTTATGATTGAGGGAGGTAAGGTTGTTGAAAAGGGAAGGCACGAGGAGTTGGTAGAGAGAAGTGAGACCTATCGCACAAATGCTCTGCAGCAGATGCTTGGTAACTGATGTTGGAGATACCCCCACGCCCTCAGGGAGAGACAGAAAGTTACAGTGGGACCTATTCTAAGTGACAGAAACGCTTAGGTCAGCCTAGGTTAATAATTTATGATGGATTTAGTGGCGGGAACCCATACCTGTACCGAGCCCGCTATAACTATTATGTTATATAAAGCGTAGAGTGGTTATAATGAGCATTTTAGCATTAATTGAAAGAGCCTTAATTTCTTTAATCTAAAGTGGCAGTTAGGTTAACCTTATTAAGCCTATAGAAAATCGCATAGTAGGTCTAATCTAACTA
>VYWZ01003929.1:0-17773 GCA_008711595.1 Fusarium xyrophilum
AGTAGTAGTAGTAGTAGTAGCTGGGGCTGGAAATATCGACGTAGGGTGTGATGCGCTCAGCAACTTGGGAGGTTGCCAAATGAATCAAGATCGACTAAAATCTGTGGAATTCGTATCTCGATGACGTATATTATGGTGAACATACACGATAAAGAAAAGGTCTAAGTGGCTCACAGACAAGCCAAGGGAGCAGCAATATCATCAGATTAGGTTATCTTGGCAAAGCAAACTGACACTCGGGGATATATACATGGGTATTCCCTCTCTTCCCATGCCCGTATAGACCAATCAACACGGCTTGCTCGCCTTTAGATATACCGAGGTTCAAAGAGATTACAGTCCAAGGGGACCTTGTCCTGGAGGAACTCCATCCCTTGAGGGACGTTGATAGTACGTAAACAAACACCAAAGAGCCTTGGATGATCTTACCGTTTCTGTCGGCTCTAAAGACAAGCTACGAGTTCCACATTGTCTCTGCAAACCCCACAACCGATCTACGAGCTAACAGGCTTCCCACGCTTCCATATCATTTCCACATTGTGCCAAGCGCGGCGGAAGTTGCCAGGCCACGCAGACAGGCCCAGGGCTGAAATCGATGACATTGATCGATTGATAGCCTCTGGTGCCGTGTCTGTCATCCATCGGCTATCGACTGGTCCAATTCTCAGGGGTGTCATCTCTTTGTCTGTGCGTTCCGAGCGCACCCAAAAAAAAAAAAAAAAGCGTTGAAATACTTTTGATATCACTCCATTCAATCGCTTGGACCTTCAGTGCCCGGACTTTACGTATATGGCCAATTACCGGCTTATGTATGCACTGATGAGTTATCATGATTCAGGGGTTGGAGATTTAACTAAAAAGGGGCGGGCCGTGCCTGTAAGAAGCGCCGCTGTGCAGATTAAACCCGTCGTATTCACTGCGTTGATGAGGCGCAACCGAAATGCTTGACACTTTTGACAGCCGGTGGTAACCGGTCATGGCCCATTATGCCCGGAGGTACGGAGTACATTAGTAGGCATAACATGCTCTAGTACTAGACTGCATTCATGGATACCTCATTCTTGTACCGTCCCCATGTCAAAAGGGGCCGATAGATAACAAAATTGTAGTATGTAACAAAATCAAGTGACTTTTGATATATGACACGTCACGTCAGATAGATACCAATTGTATGCTAAGCTGTTGCTACCCAAGTTCAGCCACCAGCACCAGGGCACCGATCATATCACTTGATACCAGTAGTGCGTGCCAAGCCAAAGGATTGGCTCGTTCTGCTTACCCGCAATCCTTTGAAACCATTGATGTCGGGAAAAAAGGTATGGAGTGGCTCATCACATACCGTTTCGATGTCCAGCTATTGACTATAGGATCATTGATGTCTTGCTACATACTACCTACCTGCACATACCTAAACAAGTTCCTTTTCCTCCCATAACTACAAGGCACTGAGGAGCATTTCTGATGCGTATCAGCAATAAGACGCTGCCCCTGGCATCGGAAGTGATGTACAGAGTACTAAACAGTCTAGACTGTACCCTGGCAGGACGAACTCCCGGTCGAGACGTTGCCTATTTCTAATTATAGAGGATTTCGCCTAGGTAGCGACTACTACTTGATATGGCTGGCGACATGAAAACTCGGGTTACACCAACAGGTTTCTGACCAAGCCCTTCACAAACGGCCGGCGCAGGAGAAGCAGGGAAATTCGTGTGGTAGAGTTGCATACATACTGAATGAGTGCAACAGACCGAATGAGGGCATTAGTTGCGCCTCTCCTCTTTCTGGTATCCCATAACTCATGTTGTGGATTAACTAACGCCAAGGTACCAATAATGACTTTTCCGTATATCCGTGATGGTCCTCTATGAAGAACGACAACGGGATGTGATAGTATTGGAATTACCGGTACACTAGCTCCATGTCCCTACCTCGCCTGTGCGAGTATACATAAGAACACATGTCACCTCTGGCTGGATCGTCCCAGAAATTACAGCAGGGGACGAATGTGCGTTCATTGCTGCTGTAGCTTGTGATTCGGCCTTGAATCGTGAGACAAACACATGTGGCTGTCGCGAAATGTCACCTCGACTACCAAACTGCAGACGCTGAAAGAGTCTCATTCACCATGGACGTCGCTTACATTGCTCCACCATTTACAGCATCTAGCAGTTGTCCTTATAGTTAGGTAGTCAACCTCTACACGCACGGCTTTGTAACACGAGGAACGGCACCTTGAAAGTCAACTATAAAAGCGTTGCAGGCAATAGAACGCCCATCAGGTTTCTACCCCTAACGAACGCGTCGACTCAAACTCATCTGTCTCAAACCATCCAGTACCATACTTCGCATGATTGAATGCTTCATCTCCCCTATCTTTTGGGTTTCACCAAGCACCCTACATGTTTAGCTGCAACACTACACTACGCCTCCATCTCGCCTGGTGTTGGCTAATCCCGTGGTTGGCGAGATGTTCTCATGGACACTATTGCCCTCTCAAAAGGCGACCTCCGCATTCATCCGTTCTCCGAAGCCAAAAAGCGTATACGACAAGATTGTCTCTCGGCAAATTCTACTCACTTCGCATGATGCCATAGACCAGTCATAGACAAGGATAGACGTGGGTCACCTAACTAGGGAGTGCAAATGGAAAATGAGAAACTCTTACGCACTTTTCGTTACCAATAGAGAAAACCAGGCAGCCGGTCATGCTTAGGTACAGCAAGATCATAGATATATACATACATAGGTAGTAATTACAAACCTGACACCACGTAATAAGGTTATGGTTGACAAATAACCTATTATTGGGGTACAGTAGCAGAGCATAAACTTATCAGAGTTTGGTTCGATAGAGAGGCATCTCTATCCCTCGGTTTTCTCCCATTTGAGCTCAAGTACTAATGCCAACTAGAGTCAAGGGCTGGTATCAAATCGACAAGAATCAATCGTCGAAGATTGCTCTACAAAAGTCATACGTGATATCAACAATCCTTGATGATTTCTCAATGATCTTTGGTTTCAGCTCGTCTTAAAAAAAGACATATTGACACGGTCCATGCACTAGGGCACTGGACGGCGTATTTATCCTAGTACAGTATAGTTAGTAGCTACCTAGATTTAGAGGCGATGATGTCTACAGCTAGGGACTGTGGGACTTGGACATCCACGTTTAGTTAGGTAGGAAACATAGGCAATGCAACTGGAGTACTGATTAAGCTCTGGCAATATGCCGATCATCCATAGCCCTCTAGATACATCCAAGCAATCCTTTTCTTTCAATGCAGTTCAATTCTATTCAATTCAATTCAGTCGAATCTTGTGTGCCGCATCCTGCTTTGTCCTCTAAATCAAGGGCCTACCAACTACTTAGTGCTTACATCGAATCGCCCCCAAACTTTCCTTCTTCACCAAAAGGGAACCCACCATCATCACGCCTCGAGCTGAACAGGAAGCCTCAGCCACACTCCGATACCTGCTTCCAGATCTGGACTCACACTCCTCGCCAAACAATCGACTCTACAACAAAGACAGATTCCCCAAGACACGATCTCCGCCATTCTCGCCTTCTCCTAGATATAGTCCCGAATCATCGACCTGATATGCTCGACGGCTTCCCACTATAGAGTGGCAAAGCGTCATGGACGCGTCGGTAACCGACGTCCGTCGCTCCAGTATCGAGAAGATGCCCATTTCTCCAACTCCGCCTTTTGACAAACTCCCCGACGAGATCATTGAACAGTGAGTAATGGCAGGAGTTTTCCGCGAATTTATGTCAAGCTTGTCTTTGGCCCTATCGAACGACTGGTGTCGTCGACAAGCGCCGTCCTCTCCTTGTATCTTGTGCTAACATTTGTTATTCCCTCTTAGGATTCTTCGACAAACTGACCCCAACGGCTTTGCGTCTCTTGTGCTCCTGAACCGCAAATGGAGGGGTGTTTCTCAACGTGCTCATCTTTATCGCCATCAGCTATCGAGATGTCCTTCATATTCGGCGAGCCATCCCACACCACCACAATCGGACGATGACAAACTCCCCGAGTTGCGACGACTTTTTGCTCGCGAAGTAAAGCGAAACCTCTTCCAGGCATACCTGCGACCGAGGGAAACGACTTTTAAACTTATTTCGACTTCGATCAGCTCTTCATCATGCCCAGGTGGCGAGGGTATGCAATACAGTGCCTCCCCACAGGGGCACCATCTTCTGGCATACAATTCGGGCAGGATTTATGTGATTGACCTAAAAGGTTTGAACCTGGAGGTCAAGAGGGAGTTCAAGATTCTTCGTCGGCCTGTCGCCGCTTGCATCAACGATAAAGGCACCCTCTTGGCAGTCTTGTCTACTGAGATGCAGGTCGACTTGTACGACTTGCAACAAAGCCCACCCCGTCGTTCACGGTCAATGATTCTTGACAACACTCCCCAAACGATTGCTTTGTCGCCATGTGGTTCTGTTCTGGCTGCTGCTTATGAAGGTGGCATCGAGGTATCGTCTTTAAGGCCTGATGCGTTGGCCACTGATCGAAGAGCTGTGAAATGTGATGCTGTTGACGCTCTGTCTTTCTCATTTGATGGCACTCAAATTCTCGGAACCACTATTCATTCGGCGCCACCTAGCACCGTGATAATTACAGCTCCATACTATGATCCAGGCCCTTATATGTCCGAAGACAACCTGAGCCCCCTATGGACGACGTCGATCCTGTTCCCAAACACCAGTCGTGACTGCAGTCATGCCGTTCTGCTTCAAGATGGAAGCGAAGAGGAAGCAAGCTGGACTTTTACCTATGACAGGAGTTTCGAGACCTTTCGAGCTGTTCGAATTGATGACCTTCGGAATGGCACCACTTACTTTACTGGACCAGTGCCAAGCGCATCTCCGCAAGCCAGTCTCATTCCCTCCACACTCCCTTCTACGACATATCGGGGTGAACTAGTGTCGGCTGGATTTCAAGGGAGGGAGGTATGGATATATGGCATACCTGAGGACTTGGACGCTGTCCCTGACAATGTGTCATCGTCAAGCGATGGCTCAGCATCTGGTTTAGGGAGACAGAATAGTGATCGGAGTGGTACATCGCGACGGGCATCTACGCGGATCAACAACCCGGAAGGTATTAGAGTGCCTAAATGGCAGATTTTGTGCGACCAACTAAGAAACACATTTGTTTCCGGCTTCAAGGTTGCCGAGTATGGGGAAGTCAAAACAGTGAAATGGGTTGCAGGGCATAGTAGCTCATCTACCCAGGAGCGCCTGGTAATTGCCGCTAGGGGGGTTGGAGCACCGCGGTTAGTGACTGAGGAGGAAGACATGGATTTTGTCGATGGCGGTCGAGTTACACTCTTGGACTTTGACTACGGCATCACCAACGGAACCAAGTCAGAGATCATCATTGAGGTCGGCACTGATAATCCCGAGGTGCTGGAGGAAGAGCAACGCGATCTGGCAACCGAAGTCGCCATTGTGCGACTGCGTACGGTCGCTCAAAGGCGAGGTGGCCGTGGCGGCTCGTCATTGCTTCGGGCTGCTACATCTGCTTCTCGACCTCGTGCAGCTCCTGATGCTGCGATACCGGCGGTTCCACGAATGCCGCTAAACGATGGCCACAACAATGATGACGATGATCCTCTGCTTCCTCGAAGGATTGGCCAGCTTCCATCTCAGCCAGCAAATCGTCGGGCAGTTGTCGAGCTAGTGAGCCCCAGTGAAGATGGAGACGCTCCTTCGATTGAGGAAATGGAGGCTTTAGATGCCCCTTATTCGCATGCTAGCCCACGATCCCAGACCACGCTTCGTCGTGCTGCGACCGCTGCCGCCGTCGACAGATCCCTTCATCCTCGAACGGCAGATGGGCGACGTATCGAGTATCGCCGTGCTGATGGCCGAAGAGAGCATCCACATGAGAGTGATGCTGACAATTGGGTACCTCCTCCTCCACCATATCAAAAGGAGGACCCAGGCCCCGATTTGCCGGCCTTTATGCGTGGTCCTTCTGTTGCTCCCATAGGGCTTGGCGGTGCATCTGTTCCCGCTCCAGCTCCAGTGCCAGCACTGCCAGATCATGCTACATCCGCCTCTGGACGTCCCGGGACTGAGGATCACCGAGGATCCAGCAGCGACTCCAAAAGCGAGCAGCCCGGAAACAATTCATCACAGCAAGCCTCCGGTCAACATCCCCTACAAGAGTACACCACTAGAGATCAACTGCAGGCTGGTGTCGCAACCCAAAACAGTGTGAGCCCTGTACACCAGACGGATGAGGATACTGATCTATACGACGTGACTCCCCCCCATTCTCCACAACAGGACGCGCCTCAATATGAAGGCGAAACTTCTGAAACTAGGGCACGACAAGCATCAATATCATCTGCTGTGTCAGCTCTTACATCTAGGGCTGTGACAGTTCCTATCAACTCCAGGGAGAGGCGGTCGCCTTCACCAGTGCGGGCAGATATCTTAGCTTACGACCATTTTGGCACAGGTACTCGAATGCCAGCGGTAAATGTGGAGAGTGTTCCATCGACCGTTTCTACGGCCCAGGTAGCGCCTAGAGCTAGGCGGCTCTCGAATGCTCAAACTTGGCCTCGAGTTGCAGGCCATGAGGCTGAGCAAAATGCTGCCTCGGCTGATGGGTATCCATTCCCAATGTCTGCACCAGCCGAACAACAGGCCGCAGATGAATCAATTTCTGGCCTACCCCCTCTGCCGAGTTCGAGTCAGCTTGCGAGTCTTAGCAAAAGAGTCAGCCAGGGTAACCCAAGACGGCTTTCTGGAGGGTTCCAGGTCCCAAGAAGGCCTGTCGGGAGTTT
Source organism: Fusarium xyrophilum (assembly GCA_008711595.1). NCBI lineage: Eukaryota > Fungi > Ascomycota > Sordariomycetes > Hypocreales > Nectriaceae > Fusarium > Fusarium xyrophilum. The sequence goes on from VYWZ01003929.1 coordinate 6,808, forward strand.
TGATGGTAGTTCGTACGTATCAAGCTCCCTGCCCGATTCATTATTGGGAGGGCCATCCAATCTCAGTCGCCCTGAACCCGATCAACCTCTTATAATTAGCACTCCTAAGGGTGTATCGGGTGCTTTCGACTCGCCAAGCCAGCAAGTATCTGGGCGAAGGAATGAGACTCCTCTATTGGCCCCGATCCCACGGCACCCACGGCCGGTACCTGGCTCGAATCAGAGGCCGACTGTTGAGCGACTTGAAACTATCTACAGTAATGCCTCGAGTCACGCAGGCAACCCGGCTGCCACCGTTCCACTGCCCAACCAGCAGGTGCCGGCATGTCTGCATGCTCCTTCAGTGCCAGTTACTAGGACATCACCAACAGTTAATCGCCGGCCAAGTCGTGCTGAACGAAGCGCTGCTAAGAACATCAAAGATGCCAAAAAACGTGGTTGGTCAGCCAAACCTAAAAAGAAGAAGAAGGCTGCAGATGCTGCAAGCAGTGCAGGTTGGACAGACATATCGACAGGCTCTGGAGAGAGGGAAAAGGAGAAAGAGAAGGACAAGAAGTGTATCGTCATGTGAGACATCGACGTGCACAAATTGACTATCTTGAGTAAATACTGGAGGTAATATCTAGGCTGGCGCCACATAGGAAGTTTATGGACATGATGGATTAGGCGCACATACCCAATCACTGCACTTTTTGGTTTTTGCGATTCGTTTCCTTTGGCATGAGCCTTGCAGGCCGCATCTTGTTCGCTCGCTAGGTTCCCTTTCATCTATCAACAGGTTGGCATAGCGTTTTTTTCATTGTCATGGGAGCGCCAGAGTCCGAGAAAACGGCTAACGGAAAGTGAGCGCTTCTTGATCGTTATGAGTTGTATAGCTGTCGTTGTTATATATCAAACATATACAAGCTTTGATACTGCACTGATCCAACTTGCTCTGACTGATTCCTATGATCCATTCCTTTTGCTTCACTTGTCTTGAGACGAGTTGATCAAATATTCGCATATCATTTCTTAAATAATCTATAGCTCCTATCAAACACAAAACATTGCAATTTTAGAACATAACAAGATTTGGGTCTTATTGAACTAGCCCGGGGTATAAACGACAGCTATTCCAGTATTGATATCCACAACGCCCAAAATCAATTCTAGTGAGAGGATGCCACCCTGCACTGCAGATGGTGGTGAAGGGAGGTTGCATTAGAGAGAGACGTGAATGGTGTAGCTCGGAAAGGAAATGGCGTGGGTCAGTGAGTTCTAGATTCTGGGAGTGGTTCCGGGGACGTAGGGCTTCCCTCGCCGCACGGCGCCAAGATCAGCCTCGTCCATCAGGTCGGTAAATGTTGTCGCTCTCGTCAGGGGGCGGGGTTTCACAATGGTGCTGGGGTCCGCGAAGACATTGATATTCTCGCTACTCGGCTCACGCTGAAGCTCAGGGGTACTTGGTCGACGACTACAGTAAGACGAGCCCTTCATAGCGCGGATCGGGGGCAGCCGAACGTTTCCATGTCGAAGAGACTCTTCATTGTCGAGGGGGCTGGGCTGGGCATTGGGTGAGGGATTGGGTGAGTCGAAGGGATTCGGAATAGAGATGCGAATCCGCGGAGGCGGAGGCGGAGCGTTGAGGCGTGTGCCGGCACTGGAAAGCTGGCGCGCAGGCACAATGCTCGAGCGTTGGGTTGAAGGGGTCTTGAGAATGAAGTCGGCTCGGTAAGAGTTGGGCTGGCTGATGGGCTCGGAAATGATGTTCCCGAACGAGGCATCGCTCGTAGATCGACGCCCATAAGCGTAGATATGACTACCCTTCTCCGAGCCCTGCGCATCACGCTTGTTCTGACGACGGACGTAGAGGAAGATTACAACGGCGATCATCAGAAGAATGATACTGCCGCCAACGACACCACCAACGATGGAGGTAGTAGCAGGTGCCGAGTTGTCGGACTTGGAGTCTCCGTCCTTGTCTGAGCTATTGTCTGAGCCAACAGCTGCTGCGGGCCCAGCGCTCGTGGAGGGTGCGGCGCTGATGGAGACGGTCTCGATAGCCCCCGTAGCAGTAGTTATCGCACTGGGAACGGGCGTAGACGTCTCATTGGGAAGCTCAGCGCCTTGTGGGACATTGGTCTGATCCTTGTCGATCACACACTGCTCGTCTTCACACGAGTATCCAAAAGGACAGCACTCCTGTCCACATTTTTCGAGATCGAGGTTGAATACTATCGTCTTGACAGGGGCGTTGGGAAACTCTCTCTGGTCCTGGCCGCGGATATCGCAAGTGATGGGCTGAATGACATTGCAGGTCTGGCCGCTGGGACAGCAAACTGCTGTGGTCTCGCCAGCGAGGAGTCTGCAAGAGTCACCCTTGGGGCAGCAAAAGTTGGCAATGTAGCTATTGCATGATGTCTGATCCGCATCGCATGTGTCTTGGCGGGCAAAGATAGTGTTGGCGGGGAGAGCGGAGGACGTTGAAGCGTAGAGGGCTGTGATAAGCAGAACCCTCAGGGGTGTTGGGAGTCTTCCCAAAAGCATATTTGGCGTGGGTCGTTGGTTGTTGTCTTTAGTGTTAGATACTAAGCATTGGTTTTCGTTGGTTCGTTGTTGAAGGAAGGAATGTCTTGGGGTGAATGCGATGTTGTATATGCAAGGAGTCGAGGAAAGATGATGTGCAGATAGATGATGAGTTGGCAAAGCCAGACACAGCCAGCGCGTATGACAAAGAGGAAAGGAATGAGTCAACTGAACAAGTGAACATATGACTTGTTTTTGTTTGTTCGACAGACCAGCGAAGGTGAAGAAACGGAAAAGTAGAGACAGGACGCACGCAGAACAAGAGAGGGAGGGAAATAAGTTAAGAGGGAGGACAAGGGTACCAGACAAAGACGGAGTATGGAGCCATGAGGTCACTGTCTTCTTTCCATCATGGACATGGTCTTTCCTCTGCCTTGCCGCCTTGTTTGTCCGTTGAGAGTCATCTCGACCCATTCGTGCGTGGACGATATTTCAGGCTCGACTGTCGCATCAGAGACCATTTGGGCGGTTGACCAGAGATGATGAGAGCCAGTCGCTGAGAGGGTCAAGGGCCTGTCTTGTCGCTCGACACGCCAGTAGACACTACGTAGGTAGTCGATCCAGAACTGCTACATAGATATCCATGGGAGAACATAGAGACTGGTTTCGTTTGGCGATAACGTCGCCAAGGTTGAGACGGACGAAAACGAAAGATGCCTGTGTGTGGTTGGCTGAGAGTCTCAGAAGACGTCAAGCGCGCGGCGATGCATGTCGCGGATTGGTCCCTGCTGACCAGAGCCCAGTAAAAGTTTAAGCTGTGGCGGGGCACTGTCTTGGGCGCTGGAGACTCACGGCCAAGCGCTAAGGTTGGGCGCGCAGTCTTCCAACTTGGACTCGGGCTGTAATGGGATCCAATGGGACGAGCAACTCCATGAGAGAGGTCACTGTTTGAAGGCCAGTTTCTGGGCACGGAGTGGGTGAAAAAGCGTTGTGTTATTTAGTGAGTCTTCAACATGCTGTTTCTTGTCGTTGTGGGCTGCCTCTCCTTCGTTGTCAGTGCTACCGGCTTGTTCAGTGACGCAGACGAACCGTGTCTTGCTTGGTCTTCAGTGCGTCCTCTGGTCCTTTGTCCCTGCTGAAACATGGCTCAGCCGAACTGTTCGAACCCCTGCACTGCACCCATTATCGTGATACAACGTAAACCACCAAGGCTTTCTCTGTGTCCTAATAATTACTGTAATATTCTTCGTCTGTATCCGTACTGCATGCCATTTACCCGATCATCCCCTCTCTGACCGACCCCTTGTATTCGCCAGAGTCACCCCCTGGACTACTCACAAAATCCGGATTCGCTTAGGCCTCGGGGAGAGGCAAGGCCAGTAAAGAAAAGAAACCTTATGCCCTACCTACACTACAGGGGGCGTGCAGGTCATTAGATCCAGTGACTCCACGCACTGTCCAGAAGCCCTGGAGACTAGGGAGGATACGGTTGTCTTTCCTTTTCTGTCGCTGTTGAGAGAATACGTGTTTGCCTCCCAGTTTCCGTCTTGTAAATCAAATGCACTGCTATGCGATGCGCTGATGTGCTGGTGCCTCTCTGCATCCCTCGCTGTAGACGCACTGCGACTCGTACGGCGTAACGGCTCATGATGTTGCATGCATCGGACATCCTCATATAGAGTGAAGGCTTCAAGATGGATCATCTATAGGACGAGGTAGATAAGGAAAAGGTTCCCTACCAAACATGCACTCACTCTATGAATTGTCCTCGTACTGCATTTGCATTAGCATTTGCATTACATTGCATGCGGCTTCCTTTCCATACATCCGCAACGGGCGTGAGGCCTCATTTCCCCGGTGCGTGTGCCACAGTATAAATTAGTTTCTCAGGCCGTCGAAGAACTCCCTGTATCTAGCTAGATGCCTGCCTACCGTAACAGCACATATCTGCATCTCATCAATACCACCCCCACGGAGAACCTGCCTCTCCCCGGCTTTCATGGTGTGATGCTGCTGACCTCCCCAGGGAATAAAGAAGCACACAAGTAAAAAGAACCCATCGTATGCGGGAATAATATGCTGGCAGGTAAAGTAACCAGGCCGAGGCATCAATGCCCATCCCAGTTGTGCCTCTCGGGAGTTGTGATCCCTTCTCATCAGAGGCTTGCAGTCAGCACTGGTAAAAAGTCCCCGGATTACGTGGTGTGATCTACATGATCAGATAGATACTGCCATCTCACCTTCCGTGGTCGTTGCAGTGAGGGAATAAACAAAGTGCGTGGTGATGTCACAGCAGTTTAGAAAGCCAATTGCAACAATCAAGTGCTTTGTTGACTGTCTGCCTTGTCTCAGCAAGGTCATGATGTCCTATCTGTATACCGCTTCCTTTCTGGGGAGCTAGCCCATGACCAGCTTCCCAGAGCCTCTCTTTTCATAGCGTCATCCTTCACGGCGCGTTTACCCCAGATCCTTCATTGCGCCGTTTCCCCCCATACCATTGCCCGCTTGGTATCATAGTGAAGCAATAAACAATAGCGAGCGATCCCGAGCCTCGCGGTACTCGGCCGTTTCCATCCAGTAAACTGACATTTCAAAACGGCATCGTGGTGCCGCCCCATCTGTTCTTGCATATGGCCATGTACCCTCTGCCAAACGTCCTACGCATGCATGTCCCTAACGCCTCGCCCCCGTATCGAGAAATGTCGAGTGTGGTGCATCCAAGTGTCGCTCTTTGTGCTCCCACATTCATCTCAAAACGCCTTGCGGCTTCCTCTAGTAACCCATTCCAGTAGGTATCATTGTATACAAAGTGAAACGAAAAAGATAACTCTGCCCTTTCGGGACAGATAGTAAGTGAACAACGTACCCTCGTGTAGGACATGGAAGTCTCACTTCCAAGCCTGGTCCTCGACGGCTGGCAAATGCCTGCTTCGCCTGATGAGGTGGTCCTGGCCGCTCTCATGTTACTGAAACGAAGGAAGGTTAGAGCAGAACTTGACCGTCTCACCCAGCACAGTCCTGCTACCCTTCAAAGGCCAGCCAAGAAGGTTTGCAAAGAGCAGTGCTCAGATCAACAAAAAGTCCCACCCCTTCGATTCCATGACATCCCGCCAGTGGATGTGCAGCTGGGCCGCCTCAGACGTCGTGGACCCGGGTGTGCTCACACCCGAGAGGCTATCATTTTGAACCCACACCTCGTGCAGGAGGGTGGCTACACGTCCCATGGTGCCAAACCTAGCCGAGTCGCCCAGCTGAGCCAGGCGATCCTCAAAGAATGCACGGAATGAGCTACCAGGAACACTGATGGAGCCGCCAATGAGGTAGACCCAAGCAAGGTTGCGGTCAAACCCATTGGGGCCCGAGGGAATGTGTTGAAGCACCGCAGTCAGCTTCTCAACCAAGCCAATAGTTGACGGCTGCCTAGGGTTGAACCCAGGAACCAGGCTGCAGAGGAAGATGCGAGCGGCGATGCGGAAAGCCATGGTCATGTTCTTAGAAAGCTGCTTCGGTGAAAGGCTGCCGTTGGCATTGAAAGGCATCCTGGGGCCTACATCACCCATCTCGGTCAAGCTAATCTGCTCTCCAAGGGCAGAGACATGCTGGCACAGCGTGAAGTCATCCATGCCATCCTTCTTGAGAGACTCGAGACAGGCGATCTCGGAAATGAGATACATGACCCGGTCTTCACAGCCCATCAGCTCCCGTAAGCCAAGGCTAGAGTTGAGCTGAGAAAGATGCTTCTCGCGGTAAGTGTGAGCAAATGTTGGTGGGCGACCCTTCATGGTGGCACCGAGAATGTCAATCCATGACGAGAGAGACATATTGAAGGGGGTTTGCATTGAAGCCCGAGTAGGGTCGGAGACAATGCCGGGAAGGTCAAGCTTCTGCACCAAGCTGATGGCAGCCTGGAAGTGCTGGTGCCAAGGAATATCGAGAAGGCCATCGTCATAGCGGCCAACGACAGACTGGAAGAAAATGAGGCCCAGGGTTGCCTCGAGAATTTGCTGGTGGTTCTCATCCTTCTTGATAGCCTCGCAAAGAGCCCAGATGGTGGCAAAGCGATGGCGCATGATGTCGTGGTCAATGTCCTCGGTAGAGGTAGAGCCATTGGTATGTGATTGGAGGTGTTGGGCAGCGACACTCAAGCAGCAGTGAAGGTAGGCGCTGTTTGATTGAAGAGCAGGGAGGATCAGGTCTGAGCTGACTGAGCAATGTTGGTTGGACTCGAGGATGGGAAAGATGGTTGGCAGAACGAATTGGATGAAGTGGTCTAGCAGGCGCTGGTCATTCTCATCCAACTCAATCTTGACTTGCCTCGACTCTGTAGAAGGGCCATGTGAAAAGTCGAAGAAATTGCAGTTGAGGGTCTCCTCTGAAAGGGATTCCTTGCGCTCTTGGAAGACCTGCTCGGCCCACTCGCCGTCGAGAGGACCGTTGGGCAGAACAGTACCGGCTGGGGGAGGAGTGTGGTAAGTGCTGAAGGTGGAGATGTGTGATTCGCGAACTGTGGGCACGTCGTTCACAAACATCTGTCGCTCCGTCTTGACATCGATCTCATAAGGCGAGTAGCTGCCAAACATGAACTCGGGGTGCATTGGCGCACCGAATCCATACTCGTTGCCGCTGGGAGAGCTGTTGAAGTTGAAAGCAGCTGGGAATTGAGAGTCAATGGAGGCGGATCTTGTACGGTCGAGAGGATCAGTGAAGGTGGCTGATGTGGGGAGAGAGTGTGTGAGGCCAGGAGGAGAGCTGGTGACAGAGTTCTGGATGTTGTGTGATGACTTCTCAGAGAGCTTCTTGCGCTTGATGATCATCTTGATGTCCTCCTTGTGATTCCTTCGCATATCGTTGTTGCTCCACCACATAGGTCGCTTGTACTCGCATTGCAAGCCGAGGTGCTTGCAGGCTGTGCACATGGGAGTTCCCTCGTCGCATTTCTTGCGTCGTAAACGGCAAGTATAGCAGCCTGTGAGATTCATGTTAGCTCACGACACTTCAGTGAGATGGCGTGTAAGCGGACGTACCTGTTCTTGAACGACGATGCATCTGCGTCTTTGTCTTTGGCTTGCCATTGCTGGCTTTGGAGGCCGTTTTGGCCTTTGAGAGCTGTGATACAGTCATGTTGACGGTGCTTCCAGTTGCTCGCGACACGCCTTTGCGATGGTCGGGGGGCAGCGTAGACATTTGTAGGGTGCGATGCTTTGTCCTTAGAGTATTGGCGTGGTAGGGGTCCAGGAGGGGTGTGTGATCGACAAGGGGGGAGTGGTACTGTGTAATCAGGGACCAAACGCACACTGTACTCTGAACCCGGGCCTAGTCGAGTGTGGAGTCGATCAAAGCGGGACGGGATGGAGAAATTGTCTTTGCTTGTCTTTAGCTCTAAACTGGGCTGAGGATCCAGAAGCGAAAGCCAAGAGGTTGAGCGTTGGGAAATGTGGCCGGGGGGGAGATAGCGAATCCGAAGTTGTCAAGTCCGTTTCAACAAGTCGAAAATTAAATTAGTGCTATTGTATCGGTCAGGATCAATATGGATCACTGAGCGAATTGTCTGATTTTGTGTATAGTCGTGTAAGTGGCAGCCAGGCCAACGTGTCAGACTACAACGTATCGTTCGTTATTCCGTTTCGTTTCGAATCGAAATGTCCTTCCGGGAAATTGCGTAGTAATGATTGACTGGTTCGAAGCAAGTCCGGCTTGCTTGTAACTAAATATTGTAAAGATTGATGCGGGCAATAGAAAGGGCTTGAGGAGGGCGGTAAGAGAGGAAAGGGGATCAAGAGAACCTTGGGCGACACTTGGAAACTCTGGACATAACGAAGAAGAAAGAGGGCAAAATTCTTTGGCGGCTGCTGGAGGGCTAAATCCTTATATTTTGGCCGCTTCTCTCGTGGCCCTTCACACGTCGATTCGATGATGGCTTCCCATCGTCTTGTTTCTATTTTTGCATCATGCACGACGAGCATGCCATGGCACCGGAGGCAGCGACTGCGCTTAGAAAAGCCAATGGGGAGAGTCGGTCAAAAGATGGTCTCTCTGTTCCCATCGGAACTCCACTCCAGGAATAGATATGCACAAAGACAATGAGGCGAGCAGGGGTTCAGTCGTCTAGAGGGGGAAAGTCACGCATGGTGTGCCCATTTGGTCATCTATGGTCATAGCTAGCAGCCACTCTGCTCGCATGAAGAGCTCATCAACGGGGGGTTCCCGTTCGGATCTAGCCCCTCACGGGAGGATATGCGAGGCGGGCGAGCTTGGACTTCGACTTTTGGCTCCTGATTTGAGGCCCTCCACTTGTTGGTTGTCTAGTACTCAAGATTCAACTGCTATCCATCCAGATGCCTGGGAAGGCTGAGATGCGGTTCGTGATGTTTGCTTTCGCCTAGTAGAAGGAATGTCCAATGTCCAGAGTTCAGGCATGAGCTCGGCTTTCACGCAGTAGATCTGTGTGCTGATCAGTATGGGTTGCTTCTTCAGTATCTATTCCCATCCCAAGAAGCAGTGACACCCACCATCATGATGCTGATACGGATAGAGAAGCTCACCGGGTTGTTGCGCCTGCGTCTGCATATGCGCGAGTATGTACACCGGAAGAGGGGAAATGCCAAAAGGTCGCACAAGGATCCGACCACTAGCTCACCTCCTCTGTCAAGGTCTCATAGCAGGGTCGTTCCATGCTCAACTTGCAGAGAGTGTACTGTGCTGGTCTGAGAGCTCTATTCGGTCGCATCTAAGATGGATTCATTAAACAGTAGCATCTAGTGCAGCCATGGTCAGTTGTGCAATTCACGATTTGCGAGTCAAATTTCACGCTTCACCTCTTGAACCTCGACCGAAGTGGACGATCGGGCCAGAAGCTTGTTGGGTCTAGGACACAACGGAGATAGGCTGGTGATGGGAGAGGAGCCCTGGCCAAGTACCTAGACGGTTTTTAACGAATAGAATAGTCAAAGAGGCGGTCAACCTTCAGATTGGTCAAGCGGCGAAAGACCTCGTGCGTGCAGTCCTGCAAGTGGCTGTCCGCAGCCGGGTCGAGAAGCCAGAAGCCCCATGAATGGCCGCCAAAAACACCAAGTCTCCAGTTCTGAACAATACAGTACCGGTATGGTTGGGTGTTACGGAACAAGTGCATGTCTTGACCAGGGGTGGAAGACGGTGACGTCTAACAGCGCGGGGGTTGTTGAAAAATCCCATAACTGGAGGTCACGGGGGCCTAAAGAGCCTTGTGAGCGATAAGGAAACGAGTCAAGATGGGGTTGTGGGTAGAGAGAGCATTGGCATGTCTCTCTCTTGTTTAGCCCGGGTAGCTTCGAGTGTTGATCAGTCTGTGTCGAGACTTGAACAAATCTGCTCTGTACCTAGTAAAAGCCAGTGAAACACAAGATGTGATTGCTGCAACTACGCGGCAACAACTGAGCTTAGCTGAGCTTGACGAACTGGGTACGTGAAGAATGGCGTTCAGCACTCATGGAACGCAAGACGCTATACTGTACATGGCTTCTGCTGTGCCGTATCAGTCCGGCATGTACCCAACCATTGCTCCAGTGGACATGACCGGGCATTGCCATGCTTTCCAGTGGCTGGTTAGTGAAAAGCTCTGCTCTGCTGGCGCCAAAGCTGGGTCAGGTCGCATCCTGCAGTGACTGGGAAGGAAAAAGATCGGTCTGGTGAGCAGGCCTGTCGTTGTGAAAAACTGCGTATCTGGTCCGTGATTCGACAGCCGAGGGTGACACGCGTGCATTAGCTCATCATGGGACGGGACCAACCGATGAGGAGCTTCTGCCGTGGGGCAGGGGCAGGTTCGCCGCCTAGTCCAAAAGTTTGTTAGCACAGTTGATTACCTACCCCGGCTTCAGATCTGGATTGGCCGCGAGCCGCAGGTGGCGCGATAGGGGTGCTCCGACGCCGTAGCCAATAAGAGCGCAAAACGCGATGATCTCTACCGCCAGGTTCTTGCATCTGGCCAGGGGCCCCTGGCTAGCTTAAGACCCTTACCGTAGACTAATGCACCTCGAGGTGATCAACAAAACACCGAGGAAACTCAAGCTGGTCCTGGTGAATTTATGATATGATAAGCGGACCATGACGGGTAATAACGGGCAATAACGGGCGGCCTGAAATGGGTCATCTCATGTATGTATATGCTCTTTGACCGTTGGCTGATCACGGAGGAAAAAAAAAAAAAAAAAAGTTGCTGAGAGGCAATGAATGTCACTGCTCGATCCTGTTGTAGCAACACAAGATCAATCTTATCTTGATAGCGTGCTTATGTTCGTGGAGGAGGCTATACATACTGTACCTGGGTGCAGTGCCGATGAAGCGGAAACCAACAGTCAGATCACTAAAATCCCCCATCCAACAAGATGTACCTAACTTAGTACATAGATAGGTATATTAGGTGGGAAATGTACAGGGTCATCTCATCTGTAAATCTGCCAACCATATCGAAGCTCCTTTATACCAT
>VYWZ01003949.1:0-12797 GCA_008711595.1 Fusarium xyrophilum
ATAGTAAATTAATAATATAAAATATAAAAAGATAAGTAATTATAAAGATAAAAAATACCTCTAAATAGCTATTTTAATTATAAATAGTATTATTATTAAGCAATAGTTATATATTGAAGCTAAAGCTAGGTATTTAGCCTTATCTATATAACAAGTTATACAGATAGTATATGACCCTAAAAGCACAACCGGTTATGCAGGTATGACTCGCCTCTTGATAATGAAGCCATTTAATATATGGTTTTACCATAAGTTAACTATTCCCTATGCATATCAGTATATAACAAGACTGCTATGTTCTCTTCAGTGTGCCTGCAGCAGAAGACCAAACAAAACCCCTGTCTTCTCAGATCGCCTCAAACCTTCAGTCGCACAACAACGACAAAATGACTATGACCTTAGCGCGCGAACAACAAATGTACTGTAGATTTCGAGATGGATATTTGGAAGCAATGATGGAACAACCATGTCCATGTCATACAGAAAAACGCCTTGACCAGTCAGTCGGTATCAGCTTACTCCGTACATCGAATCGAAAAGTGTATGTATATACTATTCAAGACCCCTGTAACGTAGCATACATAGAGTAACAATGCCTTTTCGATCAAGCATTATTTCTCACACAGCTTGGTGACTGCTCAGCTCTGTTAATCCTTTGCTCATCTTGTTCGCCGACGACAACGAAATCGGATGGTTGAGATTTCGGTGTGCAAATTGCATCGTATCTAACTTAGTGCCAGAGGAAACACATAGGCATACTATACTATCCACACGCACGGACATGCGGTAAAGACAATCGGTACCTCAGTGACTACATATAAGCCATCGAATATATTGTGCGCATGTATGTAGTGAGATAGATGCTCAGACTCTAGTAGGGAGAGATGAATCGCCCGGTGCCGACCTCAGCCGCCGCCGTTGCGGGCACGGGTACTGTGCTGAGATTTCGCCGCCAGCCCTACGCGGGCGGACCTAACGGACGGACGAGAAGCACCTAGTAGCTAGTCCCAGGTAGGCCAGGCCAGGCCACACTTGAGTACCTACGGCTAATAAAATAAACGGTTGGTACCAGCTGAGAATTACTGTAGCTGAAATTCATTTCACACTGCAGTATGTAATTAGACGCTGTGGATATCACTTCTTTGGTCCTCGGACCGGGCAAGGAAACAAGATCGAGATGAACATGGCGTGCAACTTAAAAGTCATGAGCTTTTGCCGACAAAGTCGTACACCCAGCCCAAATGATATTTAAATTTTGCATGTTTTACACAGACCCAGGTAGGTAGGGTGGTTCCAACCACGAAGGATTTTATTTTCGTGCCTACTTTACTTTATGGCTCCGCAAGTTCTATCCATCTAAGATTATCCTGATTCAGAGTGCCGAGTTATCAGCCCCGAAGCGTTTGCGGATTTAGATTTGTTACCTGCCTGCCGGCCTACGTAAGTACATCCTCATGCATCTTTCCAAATAGGTCCTTTTATCTGAAAGATTCACACGCTCGTTGATCATCTATAATGGGAAGTTCTGTCCGAGCATCGGGGAATCGAAGCCATCATCAAAGCTGTCCGAGGAGTTCATCGTGCCGGAAAACCCCGCTGGGCTGGGACACGGAGGCAGCTCAGTCAGTTCACGGAGAAACAGAACACAGGACCGAACAAGATCGATCCGAGCAGCCTAAAAAATATTTAGTTAGACTCTAAAATCAGAGCTTGTGGCTTAGCTTTCAACGAGCCACACGTCTGATTGGCTGGAGCACAAAGTCCGATAGCATTCCGACGGCTGATAGCAAATCGGTCAGGCCGAGAATGCACTGCAACGAAGAATTCGAACAAATGTTGACCCAATTATATCATTTCATTTCATCGATCGTTGAGACTTTTCCCGACCAGCGAGATGCGACCAGGGTTGGTTCCTGCATTGAGCGAGTTCGTTACTCCGTATCACTATGATCAATAGGTAGGTAGGATGGGATACTGATAGAGATTTTTTCCTCCTATTTTTGTGTCTTTACCCTATCGAGCAGTATCCTCCGGGTAGGTGGTAACGCTTGAACATGTGATGTCTTGAATCAACGAGACAGTCACATACATGTACTGTACATGCATGGTATGGTCAGTCACTCCAAAGGGCGTGTCATACGACGACTCTGCAAATATTTTTCTTAGCTCCCCTGATTTGAGTTCCAAGACTTCCCAGGACTGGCCAACATATGGTAGCTCAGTCGAAATGTCGAACCGTGATGAATCAACATACGACGACATGTCTCATGTGATCTTGACCAAGAGTCATCATGTGATTACAAATGGTGGGGGAGAGAGTGTGGCGGGATCTGAAAGAGTGGCGTCGGAACTAGATGACAAACCATGAGATGTGGCTGTGCAAGGGGCCAGCGCGGGGGGATACGTTTTCATTCACATCACAAAACAAATAGGAGGGTCGGCGGGGCTAGACTACGTCAGTGGAAACTTTCAAGAGGTCGAAAAAAAAACTTGAGCGTGCTAGGCCAGGCTAAGATTTTCCTGAGAGCGTCAGAGCCTAGGAATTGAGAGAGCCTATTGGGCACCGGCTCTGACCTTAGCCCTGCAGCCGGACGCAAACTGGCCTTAGCCCTTGAACAAACCTAAGATGATACGTACCATTGCTTGATACGGGCATGCATGTCTGGATTCCCCGGGGTGGGAGTGGACATGTCCGTTGCGGGAGGCTTGGAGGCTTTATTGAGTCTCGGGGCCCAATTAGTCAGTCAGTCAACACCTCGCTGTTCGTTTTATTCGTCTCGAGAGGAGTTATCGTCAGTGCACGGCGGTGATTGAGAAGGGACTGGAAGCGACCTGAAGCGGCGGGAAGATCAGCAGCGAGAAGATCAGCAGCTATCTCGAATGGTAACCCAGACAGACATCATCATCATCATCATCCCTGATCAATCAGCCATCGTTGATCTGTTAGTTCAGGTGCGCACACACACACACACACGCATAACTGCCAATCCGCCGCCGACCTAGGGAAAAAAATGAAGCCAGACAACGGCCTCGAGTCTGGCGTGACGATATACATTATCCACACACCACGACATACTTACCTACCGTGGTACATTAATTACTTCACAACCTGTCGAGGTTGCAGGCCACACGCACACAGCACCCACCCTCATCGCATCGAATTGTCCAAGAGTCATCGAGCCCACACCACCATTACATATACCGGGTTACATACCGCAAATCGTCCTCGCTCACTCCCTGCTGCGATACCCTCTTCCACGGCTGCTGCTGGGCCATACATACGCTAGGTGCTCAGCGATTCTTTCCAGATCCCGGCCTCGGTGCTGTCCTGTGCATCATCGAGTGGGCCCAGGGTCTTTTTTAGTCTCGGCCGGTGGGGGTGTACTTAGTGACTTCATCGGACTCCAGCACTGTACTGTACCTCCATACAGGCTACTAACCTTACCTTTACCTTCTTACCTTATCCATCAGTCTCTTGGCTTCCATCACTCACACCTTATTGCTCATCTGAACGGTCCTTGCTTTCTTCAAAAAGAGACCACTCCCGCCTTTCGCCACTTTCTCTCAATTCTAAACATAAACTCATCTTTAACAACATCACCATGTTATCGATCCCTCGACTACATCAACAGCAACTTCAGCTCCAACAACAACTGCAACACAACTCTTTCAACTCTCAGCACCAGCAGCAGTATCCCTATTCTCAGAACTGCCATACCGAATACAACTCTATCGTCTACTCTGACCTTCCTCGATCGACTTACGAAGACGAGATCACTGCTTTGAGTCAACAACTTTCTACTGACCTCATGCAGCCCGAAACTTGGGGAGCACTTTCCCAACAGACTCACAGGTTACCTCGTGGTGGGACTCACCAGCGCGAGTCTTCATTGTCGTCCTTAGGGTCTTCAATAGCTGGGCCTGCCTCGCCCTTTAACCACAACACGTCGAACCCACATATTGCAGTCACCGACGCAAACGACCAGGGCAATCCCTCATACTATCATTTGGCCAAGTCCATGGCTCCGTATGCTGGTTACCAGACTTGCGGAGGCTTGGAGCAGAATGCTATGCCTGAAATGGCATATCCAATCACTCTGTCGGGACCAAGCAGCAAGCCAAGGCTGGACCGGACTTTGATGCAAGCTCCCGACTTCTCTGGTGGCTCATCACGGTCGCACCCCGCCTCAGTGGCGAGTTCCATCGCGGGTGACTCACCTGCAACTCCTACAGTTGGCGAAGTAGATAACCCAGAGAGGAGGCGGACAGGTAATGTTCTCTACGACGGCCTCATATCCATGGACACAAGCTCACGTTCTTATTACCCAGGTTTTGCCAATGCCCCAAAACTTGACAGAACTATGACAGACATTTATGCAGATGAACTCTACAGCCCTAACTTTGCCATCACATCAACTCCTCCCTCACAAACTCAGGTATCTCTATCACCTACGAACGATGTCTTCAGTCAGCGACTCAACGCCGCCAACAACCAGCATCTAAGTGCAGCTCAATCGCCAGTCTCTAGCAACTCGCGAGAAAGGTCGCCCTTCAGAACTGGCTCGCCTCTCGCCCCTTCTCCCGCCCATGAGTTTGGCAACCATGGACTCCCACAGAACTTGACATTTAAAAGCGCACAGCGCATACGCGAGCAGAACAAGGCACACCAAGATGCTCAGGTCATGCGTCAACAGATGAACATGAAGCAGGAGCCCGAGACTCCCAAGACCATTTCTCCAAAGGATGCTATTCTCGAGTTCAATGATTCTGAGGGTGACAACAATTTCCCTTTATTTCCTCAGAGCTCTTCAGGCTTTGATCTGGACCAGTTTCCAAAGTCAATGGTTAGCTCTCAAGAATCTATACACGACACGCGCAGCCAAAACCACTTCAACTTCCTGTCATCGCACGCAGCCAATGGAATCTCGGTGCCCCAACAATACCCGTTTGTTGCGCACCCGCGGATGGACCACGAGACACCACCTCGCTTGAGCTCCGCTGGATCGAGCTCGAACGAATCGTGCAATGTCTCTCCAGCAGCCCGACCTAGCAGCACTGCTGCTGATGGCGGCACTTACACTTGCACATACCACGGCTGCACATTACGATTTGAAACCCCAGCGCTACTTCAGAAGCACAAGCGGGAAGGCCACCGACAGACCCAGAACCTTGGGCCTACGCAGCCTCGCAACATGGGTATGACATCTGCACTGCTGAACACACAGGCGGGCCCCCATCGTTGCGACAGGATCAACCCAAGCACTGGCAAGCTCTGCAACACTGTCTTCTCTAGGCCATATGATCTCACTCGCCATGAGGACACCATCCACAACGCTCGCAAGCAAAAGGTGCGATGTGATCTTTGCACTGAGGAGAAGACATTCAGTCGTGCGGATGCCCTAACCAGGCACTATCGCGTATGCCATCCGGACGTGGAACTTCCAGGCAAGCATCGTCAACGAGCCGGTGCTTGAGTTGCACCCGCCCGTGGCGTGCTAGCATGCTGGCTTCACCCCTGACGACAGCCCAAGTCAAGTTGCCCCAGGATTGGTGCCGTGCCGTTACAGTACTGTAGATGATGCCGCATGACGTTAACCACCGTCGAAACGAGGCTTGGCGGGTCATGGACCGATCATCGCAAGGCTTGAGATTGCTCGAGGTTGCTTGAACGGGGTTGGTCGACAAAGTTCCAAACCGATAGCGCCCTGGGCTCTTGGTGCGGGCAGGTGGGTCTAAGGGTCCTTCCTGCAGGAAGGGTCCTTTCCGGTCATTTTGGCTACGTCATGACGCATCCACCTATTACGGCTGTGACATCATATGGGCCCACACCAGTCTCAGTCACCAACCAATATCTTCCCCGACACTCCCTGATGATGACATGGCGTCCGCCGTGGACTGTCACTGTCATTCGTGGTCACTGTACATTATCCTGATTGTAGTTGTTTCGGTTATCCAAGGTCATTTCCTACCTATGCGACTTGCATGTATGTATGTATCTATCTATCTACGACTTGGTATAGGTCATCTGGCCGGTCAGAACAACCTCATGTTTTTTATGGGAAAATCGGAATGGGATGGGATGGGATGGGATGGATATGATTGGGTTGATTGGTAACTGGTCTAGACAAAAAGAAAACAGCAGCGTTTGGGTCTTGTTTGCTACGGTGAGTTTTGTCTTTACCTCTTTGGGGCAGATGATACCTAGGATTGGAGTTCGAGTCGAGTCGAGTCGCTTCTGCGAGTTGAAACGTCATGATGCCTGATGACTGCATTGACAGGAAGGATAGAAAAGACAGCAATAGCACTTTTCAACCGTTGAACAGGGTCGGAAACAGCAAGGGTTAGCTCATTACTGGTTGTACTGTCTGTACCTTGTGATTTTTGGAGATAAGCGACAATTATTATAGATTATGATGATGTACGATATAATGCGACACAACAGAAAGAGACTACCTTGTCAGAACCAAAGACTTGCAACTTCTCCCCCCATGGCCTACCCACCTAATGCTAGCAGCCGTGTGATCGTATATGTGTGTGCTGCACCGTGGTGCATATCAGTGCTGCAAGTAAGCAGCAACCCCCTCAAGTTTAGACCGCTCGTAAACATCTGGCACGATGAGCTATGTACTATACCACTGTTTGTAGATCTGACCCTCGAAATCGATCATAAGTGGGCATTGATGATGGATGCGACATACATATTCTAATGCCGATCAGTATCAAGCTCACCCTCCGCTACCCTTGGTGAGGGTTACTTGATACTGATATTGATGCAACGACGTCACAAGGGTTACAGTTCCCTTGCTCCTCTCTGCATGGGTCTAGGTACGATATAGCAATGAACGAATGTCTTGCAAAGTCTGATCCTTGCAACGAAACAATCATATCTGAAAGTGCTGTAAGTAAGTGGTCTGCATAAGCTAAGTTAGTCCGATGGCCCGCCCCATAGCAAGCATCATGGAGAAGAGTTTACCAGAAAGAAAAAAAACTGTCTTACACACTATGATGCTTGAACTCTTCTCCAAGTTCTTGTTAGGACGATTTCACAAGTGTATCGTAATTTCGTCACAGATATCCACTTGACGCAATTCTAAAAATTTAGGGTACGGAGGTGCACATACTTGTATGCCTCTTTGCGGCACGGCAGTAGGGAGAGTCTGAATAACGTCACAACCTAGGCGCACTCCATTTCCCCAGCGTTACCAGAAGCAGCAACATGTGACCGAACGCCATATGTAGTAATGAACAACATGCATTCTCTCTGTGAATAGTAGTAACACACACCTCACCCCGCCTCATCGCACCATAGCCATAGCCATAGCCATAGCCCTTCCTTAGCTCGACTCAGCTCAACTCTATCTAATTGTCTTATCTTGTTCTCGATCTCCCCACCAACGCCATAGTCTTCTTGCACCTTATACTTGAGCGCCCAAGCCAGTAGAAACCAAATGGCCGGCACACAGGAGCCCACTTTGTGCCAAATTACGTCGTCGTCGATTTATTCGAGTCAAGACCTTCCATTATAAGCCGAGAACGGCTGCGCGGGCGTCCTTGTAAAGTGGTGCAATTCCCGTCCAGAGCTCAAACTGAAATAGATCAGATTAGTTGCCTGAACTATCCTTCCTACTATGGTCATGTCATAAGTGAACTTACCTGATAACACCCCTGAGAGGCAAGGACCTCTAGCCCTGGAATTGTGGTCCAGTTACCGGCAGTTTCTGCCAACTGCATTATTGGGGTATGGCTGGGTTTGTATGCCATTTCGAGGAGGACTCGGCGCTCTTCGTTAATAGCTGGCCGACTGAGCACGACAGCTACGAGCCTCCGCAGAATTGGGTCGATAGGCCGGTCAGCGGGAATAGTACTGACAACGACCTTGACGTTCGGTGAGACCTTGTCTATGTCTGAAGCCTGGCTCAGGCCTTGTAGACTGTAGTCGCTGGGGAAGTCAGCTGCAAGTGCGTCTGCCTTGGCCTGGTTGCGAGCGGCAATGTAAATTGGGCTGAAACCCAGAGAGCGCAGAGCAAAGACGGCAGCTCGGGTAGTCCCACCGGAGCCCACGACCATGGCGGCCCCCCTTGTATCAGAGTCTGCCTGTTCCTCGATACCGGCGTCATGAAGAGCGTGTACCATGCCTCTCCAGTCTGTGTTATCTCCCAAAAGTCGTCGACGGCCATTGGCGTCAGCTTTGCCCAAGGGAACAACGGTGTTGACAGCTCCGATGGCCTGAGCTGCAGCAGAAAGCTCGTCAACCTGACTCATGATATCCAACTTGAGAGGTATGGTGACCGAGGCGCCTCCAAAATCAGCAGACCTCAGCACTTCACGTACGTCCTCGATTTTGTCCGTCTCGAGACGATGGTACTGATGAGGCAGACCCATCTGCCCGAACAGGGTGTTGTGAAGAGCAGGCGAGCGAGATGCTGAGATGGGCTTTCCAAACAGATAGAATTTGTACGGGTCCAGATCGCCGAGTAATGCAAGAGCACGGCGTATTTCAGACGCGGACATCTGGCCTGGTGCGGCCTTGGAGGGCAGGGCGGGATGACACACGGGCGTCAAGAACCGGTTCAGCACACGACTCAACTTTCCAGCTTTGCCCATGTTGATGACAATCATGGGTGTCTTCTGCGCTTCCTGCATTCGAGATTTGAATTTGACAAGGTCGAAGTTGTCCTCAGGAGTACGAGCAATACCGACCAACTTGATCATATCGCCGTACTGGAGAGCCCGGTTGTAGTACTGAATCCACGACGCATTCTTCCAAGACATAGTACCCTTGGGGTCATGGTGAGAGGCGATTATGCGCGAATACCCGCGCGATTCTGTGATTGATTGGATGACATCGTCGGGCAGCGTCATTTCAACATCGACGTACTCCAGACCCATCCGCAAAGCAAGGCGGTAGAGCTGGAGACCTTCTTCATAGGCACTGTCTGGGAATTTGCCACCCTGAGATTCGGTCCTCAACGTGAAAACGATAGGCTTCTTCGCTAAGGCGCGAAGAGTCGAAATCTGACGAGTAACAGAGTCGATGGAACGATCCTGGAGCAAATCAACCCTGAGCTCGACGGCATCAGAGCCAACCACGACCTCTGGCATAAGGGCAACAGCCTCGTCGACGTCAGGCACAGTAAGAGACACAAAGAAACTGTGGTCTTTGTTCAAAACGTGTTTGAAATGAAAGTTTCTGCCTGCGATAGAATCTACGAATTGCTGGAAGTCGGAGGGAATCTCTGCCTTGGAGCCAGACGATTCGGAATGCGGACTGTAGTACAGATGTGTGCTGCACTCGTTGTAGAAGTCCTTGCGGCGCAAATAGACCTGTCGAATCTCACTGGTATAGGCCGGTCGGGTTTTGTCACGGTTGAGATATTCAACCACTTGGTCGGTGTCGCGGTGGACTAACAAGACATTGCCACCGCTTTTGCCGTAACTCTTGAGCATCTCTCTCGCCTCCGGAGTCTCGACCAAACCACCACCACAAGAGAAGATATGGCCAGTCTTATTGTTCTCCATGACGTCCTGTACAAGTGCCAGCTCATTCGCACGGAAACCCTCCCACCCACGGTCACCTCTGATCATTTCGGGAATCGTCCGCCCGGCACGCCTCTCCAGCTCCTGATCCAAATCGATGAATTTCCAACCCAGAAGCTTAGCCATCCAGTTACCAGCGGTAGTCTTACCGGCGCCTCGCATTCCGATGATGAAGACTGAGCGTTCCAAAACTGTCTCTTGGCTCTCATGGCCATCGTTATCAACATCTGGCTCTTTACCGACCATGTCGACCTTGAAAGCTTGGGAGAGAATGTCCCACCACCCTGGCCAGGTTTTGCCAACGCATTCCCTCTCCGCGATGACCACAGGGCCAGGCGAGGCAATTGCAAGAACACTAAAGCTCATCGCAACACGATGGTCATCATAGCAATGAATACCAACCTCTGGCGTCACTACACCGCCATCTCGGCTCTTACCGAGCACCTCAATACCATCCTCAAGCTCATTACATTGCACGCCGAACTTTGCAAGCTGATCCTTCATAGCGGCAATACGATTGCACTCTTTGACGCGTTGATTAGCAATGCCCGTGATTCGAGTTGTACCCGAAGCGACAGCGGCCAGGACTGACGCCGTGAGGAATGCGTCGGTCATGGGCTCCATATCGACGTGAGTAAGGCCATTGAGTTGGCCAGGGGCAGGACCAGTGACGGTTGTGGAGTGGTCAGACTGCTCAACATAACATCCCATAGGCTTCAGGACATCAACAGCGAAGCGGGCATCTCCCTGCAGGGACTTTGAGCCGATATTGGGAATTGTACACTTGGTACCAGTGATGGCGGCAACTGCAAGGGGGTAAGTCGCAGAACTCGCGTCACTCTCAATGGTGTACTCCTGAGGGTTCTTATAGGTACCCTGAGGGATATGATAGGTGTTGGGCTCATGCGAAGAAACATCCACGTTGATACCGAAGGAGGCCATCATGGTGATAGTCATATCGATGTAAGGCTGGGAGATAGGCTTACCTCCAACCAGACGCAGTGTGACAGGGTTCTTGGCATAAGGAGCGGCCATGAGAATGGATGAAACGTATTGTGACGAAATGGTCGCGGCAAGCTCGATGTCCCCCCCCCGGAACCCACCAGCGGCATCGATTCGCAAGGGTAGACTGTTCTCCTTACCAAGATACTCGATTTCGACACCATTGGAGCGCAAGGCATCAACGAGTGCGCCGATCGGGCGAACCTGCATCCTTGCATTGCCCGTCAGAACGTTGACACGAGATTCCTGGCTAGGGGCGGCAAGGGCGACAACGGTAGTCAGGAAGCGGGATGCTGTGCCGGCATTCCCCAAATACAGAGACTCTTTGCTTGCTCGCAGGTTACCACCCTTGCCTTCAACCACCAGGACCTCTCCAGCTTCTTGCCAGGAGTAAGAAGCGCCCCCGAGCTGATGGATTGCCGAAAGCATGTACTCGGTATCATCAGAATGGAGAAGATTCTTGATGCGGCAGGTTCCTGAACCAAGGGCGGCTAGGATGAGAGCTCGGTTGGAGATGCTCTTTGAGCCTGGCGGAGCCACTGTGACGTTCAGATCCCTAGGGACACCAGGGGTGACCTGAATGGATGATGACAAGATGGTCCGGATTACCTTATCTTCCACGACGCTGGCGCGTGGCTCGTGACACTTGCCAATAGCTGAGAGGAGAACAATCTTCTTCTTCTTTCCATCGTTCTTTTTATCCACACTCATCTTTTCAAGAAGAATATCCACTGGACACTTCTTACCCGCTGTCAGCTTGATGACACGCTTGTCATGGAGCGACGTTGGAAGATCGTAACTGGCGATGCATTTGACTAGCCTGGCAACTGCACCGGGACGTAAAACACCAAGGTGACGTGCGAGCTCTGCTTCCTTCACCATGCCGATAGCAACGGCTTCGCCGTGGAGAAGTTGTGGCGTCAGGATAGCCTCGAACGCGTGTCCAATGGAGTGACCGAAGTTGAGAAGATTACGCAGACCACCCTCTCGTTCATCACTAGACACAACCTCTGCTTTAACGCCCACTGAGCCGATAACGATGCGCTTCAGCACATCTCGGATTGGGTCTTGACGGCTTTCGCCCGTGGATCGTACGCACTCAAGGATGCGAGCTGCTGATTCTTCCAGAATAGTAAACTCAGTCTCATTCCAAATAGCGGCGGTTTTGACAACCTCAGCCATCCCATTGATGAATTCGCGGGCGGGCAACGTCTCGAGGAACGTCAAGTCAATATAGATACGCTTCGGTTGCCAGAAAGCGCCGACAAGGTTCTTGCCCATTGGAGTATCAATGGCAGTCTTTCCACCAATCGATGAGTCAACCATGGCGAGCAATGTCGTGGGCACTTGGACGAACCGGACACCACGCATGAAGGTAGCTGCAACATAACCGATCATATCTCCCATAACGCCGCCACCAAGAGCTATAATGACCGTGTCGCGGGTGCATTGTTGGGAGAGCATCCAATCCTCTATCTCGGCCTTTGTCTCCCGGCTTTTGGAAGCCTCTCCTGGTGGGATGGTGTACGTGAGTAGCCGAGTGGCTGTTGCCTGGGAAGCGGCCTCGAAACGAGCTTGAAAGGTAGGGACATATGTGTCGAAAAGATTGGTATCTGTGATAAGGACGTAGGTCGACGTAGGGGTGTTCTCGAGGAGGTCATCAACAACAAAGTTAAGCCAAAGACCGTGATCGACGATGATATTGGGCTCGCCTAGAATTGAGATCCGAGTCGGATCTTGTCTCTCGGCTTGTGTCATGGTCACAGCAGGCCTCAAGATGATCCAAGCTTTGCTTATTTTCTTGACCGCGAGAATTCAATTGAGTTGAGGTTAGAAGTCGTTCGTAGACTGTGGATTGGCGGGGCAGGGGATCTAGGTTGTGGTGGCCTATGAGTAAAATTTGGAGGGGTCTGCCCGATTACGGACCAAGCTCTGACTCTATAACAAGAAGAGACTAGTAAACCGTCGAGAGCGTAAAATCAATAATAACCTGTTAGTGCGAGCCGGGGAGAGACTAACTACCTAAGCTAGCTTAGTTAGGCATAGAACCCTAAGATATATATAAAACCTTAAGATAACCTTATATAACTAGTTTTTATAGTTTTTATTTTAAATTTTTTTAGATTCAATATTAAGATTTTAAAGATGTTAATTAATAAATAAATTATTTATATTATCCCTATAATAATAATTAACAATAAAGCTAATTAATTTAATTTTTTATAGCCTTAACCTAGTAACAACTAATAAATAGGACC
>VYWZ01004010.1:0-13518 GCA_008711595.1 Fusarium xyrophilum
ACTTAAGATACTATAGCCTAAAGGTAACTTTATTAATTAAGTTTATTAAGATTCTAGTCTAGCTAGAGACTTTATAGTTAATACTTTTATAGCTATTATTAGAATACCTAGGTCCTATTTATTAGTTACTACTAGGTTAAGGCTATAAAATAAAATAATAACCATATATGATGCTAACTCTATATACTAAATTTAACACGACTTTATTCATTCTGACGCGAGTTATCGTTATTGACTAAACCTAACAAGGAAACATAATGGCCCGATTATATAGAGCAACCCACCTAATAGATACGTAGCCACACAAGGAAAAAGTCAACAAATCACATGAAATCATGGCAGTAGAATTTTCATCAGATAAGACCCAATAAAGCTTCAGTAGAACACCTCTGGGTCCCAAACCTGATCAGGTTCCTCGGGACATAGTGTGCTCACGTTGAACCTGAAACAAACAACCCTATATCCATGCACGGGAGAATATCCTAGCACCTGATATCCTTCCCTAACGGACCAGCCAAGAATCAGCGTTTATTTCTTTTGAAGGTGCCATCTGATCCTGGGGACTATCTCCTTGATACCACGTAAGAGATCCATTCACACGCGGACAACGATTAGGTTTCGATGCAATTACAACCCTAAACAAACACGGGACCACATCCTTGCTTCTCACTATAAAGAAATAATCAGTCACCTCGATATATCAGTTACAGTGCGTAGAGTCGGCTCCCCATGTATTAAGTTACCGGCATTCAGTATTATATACGTGCAAGATAGTCGAGAAACGACGGAGGACCGAGGACCGAGGTCAACAGTAGCATCGAATGAAGACCTACTTTTATGAGGGATACTTTTCAAGAGAAAGTACGGTGTATATAGTAGAGAAACAGACCAGTTCTATCATATATCCCTACTGATGTTACCGAGCCTCAGTTTCAAGTCATCACTCAGCCACACGTGACACAAGGACCAGAATCATGGGTTGCCTGGAGACATGTAATTTTCGTCTCAAATTTGCTGTGTCCGAGACTCACAGGCGAGCGAGTTGCAGCATAAGGAATCTGTGACTGGGTAGATATTGAAACGGCGGCAACACAATACAGCACAGCCATTGACTCGAAACAAGCGCAGTTCCGGCTATGCAGTCTACAAGGTAGTACAATGAGATGAGAACGACTCTGTACCGTGCAATTGACAGATAAAAAACTCGGGTTGAATCCTAGAAGTAGTTACTACTGAGAGGGCTAGTTCAAGCTTGGGACAAAATTGCACAAACTTGCTACAAAGAAAGAGACATCTACTATTCTGCAACTTTGCTGAACCTCAAGGGCACTCATGAAACGTAGAGTTGAGCGCCAACTCCAATTACTAGTCTAATTCCAAGTCCAAGCGCCTGGATCTCAGGAGTCAGGGGATAGGACAGGCGGGAGGACTTTAATGATGATGGAAATGGTGATCGAGAGTTGCGCAGTCGAGAGCGAAGCGACTCTGTAGTGGAGAGTCTCGTTTCAGATCAAGACCCGTCTTATTTTTGGGTCTTGTGAAGGTGTACTTTTAGGGGCGAGGATGTAGACTATGGTTCCCCAGAGGACAAGACAGCCCTGTGTAGTAACTAAGGTACAGTCAAGTACTCCCCATCCTGTGCTGCAACATTCAGGTGAACCATACTCCGTACACCTCGCCTCATCAAAGGAACGGTTGAAATCCTCTTTGGTCCATTTAGATCGATTTCGTAAACGGCAGGAGATGACGGGACCCGACTGTATTGACGAACCCTGCAGTGGTAATAATAAGGGACATTTTAACTTAGTATGTACGGAGTACACACGGAGTAGATTGCTGATCAAACGTCTAGCGCAGAAGGCCACCAGTTTTGGAAGAAGACGCCTGCAAGCGCAAGCTAAAAACAGGGACTCAACTCGATATTGGACGACATTGGAAATTTGGGTCCATGTGGTCCAGGCAATTTGACGTGCAGTAGCCAACAGCCGATGCAGCCAATCTTGTCTCTTGACTGTGCGGTCTGAAATTTCTTTCCTCTCCTTCTGACTGCGTGCATCTGGTAGGCGAGTGAGCGAGCGTTAGAAAAAAACCTGAAACTCGATGGGGCTCATGATTTTCCCGCTTTTTCATTCCCTAGGCCAGGGGTTTCAGACTGTGAGCCACTCTTGTTGTAGCTTGGCGTCATTTGATCTGCCGTCAGAGGAGGCTAAGGAGGAAAAGTGCGGCCCGGTCTGTTTCTGAACATGGTTGAATTGATTGGTGGCTGAACTTGCTGTGGACGAATGGAGATGGATGGAGATGGAGGGTAGCTTGGCTTGGATCTGCTTCTTTCACATACCGACGGGAAATATCTCCGACACAGTTTTCAATTTCTCATCAACTAACCCCTAACTTGCTCTGAGGTACTTACTTGCGTGCTTGGAGAATGGATCAGGACAGTGGCAAAAAGGGAACTTGACTCATTGCAATATTGGATTGTGATGTGGTTCTCAGCTTGATAAAAATAAACCTTCGTATTATACCACATCTTGAAAGTCTCCACCACTTTAACGTCAATAGTTCTGGATTAGTATGTCAGCTTCACTTCTGAAAACACATTCTTCCTCTACATTCAAATTGGCCTCTTGATCACTTGTTGACATGTTCTTGGTCAAGAATAGAAATGTCTCCCAATACTGGAGACGCCGCAGTGGCGCAAACCAACCGAGGCTAAGCCACGAGACCAGAGAGCTCAACTTCGACGGCCACTTAACCACTTAACCCTAAACAAAGGCCACGCGAGCCGAGCACTTGGTTGTCGCGATTCGATCGCTATCTATCGTATCCAATTTGTATGACACTCTGCTGCCCGGCCAGCGAACACCGTAGCCATAGCCAGACCGCAGCCAGTGCACTTTTTTCCCAGGCCCCAGGACCCAGAACCCAGGTATAGCCAGGCTGGGCCGGTCCCGCACGGCAACAGGCGCAGTAACGTTAGTTGACGGTGGAGGAACAGGGGACACCCCTTTGCCCCCGTCTCTGCACTGAGCCGCCTATCAACCCTAATCCTAACCCTAACCCAAGAGGTTGGAGGATAGAAGCTTAATAACGTAGGTACGTATCCGTAGGTGTAAGGTAATAATAGTACATAGGTATCTAGGTAAAGGTATAGGTATAGGTAGGTACGGAGTAGTCGTTTGGAATTGAGTTGAGGAGGTTGGATGACAAAAGGGTAGACTAGGTATGGATGATGTGCATGCGTACAGAGTACTGTACCTCAACGTTGGAATCTTGAAAGGCTGTTCTTGTCTTTAACTCCTGATTGATTGACTGATAGATACATCGCTGACTGGCTCGATTGTCTTCTTACTTGCCCATCGCTTCCTAATCTTGTCAAGATCTCAGATAGCCCCATTGTCCCCCAGCAAATTAATTACCCATTCGACTGTACCGCATTTGCACATGAACAAGCAGCCCAAACGCTCTCGTCAGCACAGTGTAGCTTCGATTGCTGAAGGAGAGGTGCCTCTCCACCCCCGTCCTGGCGTTTCAACTTCACACCCCGCCACCCCCCTGTTCTGCAATTCTCCAGTGCCCAAATTCGACCGCGGGGATATGATTGGCTGGCTGTAGGCGCCTTCCATGCTGCAGAGTGCTGCATGAGGTCTATATTTAGGCTTCTGAACGCGTTTCGTGCAGCGAACCCTCCACTCTACGGCCGTGGCTAACTTGGAACGGAAAAGAGGAGCTCTGAGTGGTTCATTGTAGCGCCCATGAGGTGCTCGCCCCATTTCTGCTCATCTTCCGAGTGAAAGTGAGGAGAGGAGCCTACATTACCGACTACATACTGACGAGAAGCGAGAGTTGGAGATCGATCTGTAAGATTGATTGATCGATTGCTCATTGAATCCAGTTCAGTTGGGTCTTGTTAGCAGGGCCGCCTTCACCTGAGAATCGATGTATGTCCTAGGACGACTATCGCAATTCGGATGTTTCTTTTCCATTGGACACCGCTCGACACGTTAGTTCATGGTCGGGTACCTTATGTATTGTAGCCATAGACATATTGGCAGGGGAGTAACATATGAAGCAGGGCTTGAATTCAGCCAGTCAAGATGACATTATTCATCAACTCAATAATTACTCTAACGAAAGATTTTTATTCTATTTTGTACCAAACACGGCAAGTTGAGCACACAGGTATGATCAGTAACCTTTGTCAAAACTGGTTCCAAGCATCGTCAACCCTAGTGCATGTTTCGTATACCATTCTTGCTTCCTGTGCCATTGCAGGGTCTATGGAGCTGACACTGCTTGGGCTTTGCCATGTCACGTTTCCCTGGGATGCGGAGGGCTTCTTGTTCAGGTATCTTCTCGCCTTGTCCAGCAGCATGCTTGACATGGCATGGCATTACCTTACGGATACATTATTAGTTGACTTTTGCCATACATGGCCGCAACCGCTAACAAGTGACACAGCGCATGAGTAGGTGCTGCCGCTTGCTACCGGCGGATATTTGTTTCATACCACGAAAACAAAACACATTTTTCTTCTTTACCGCCGATGCACTGTTGGAAAACTTGAGGTCTTGAATTAGTTGCTACCGGATCGGATTGGACTGGGACTGGATACCTCGATAATTGTTTGAGATACCCCCATTGCTATGTCGCCAGGTAGCCAGTGGAGGTTCTTCTTCTTACAGGGCACTGAGCCTCCGCCAGGCAGCTGACTGGCCTGGTGGCCTGGGCTCCTGTGAGAGGCATCCATAACTGGTATGGACCGTATGAGATACCCTTGGAAGACACTGTCCTCAGGTAGCGCCTGCTTGCAACTCACACCCCTCAACCAGTTCTCCCCCAGAGCTAAACTCAATCGAATCCAATCCCAAGACTTTCTCGCTCAGTCTCACACTCCCCTCCAACTCGTTACTCTTCCTCTCATCTTCCTCTCACTTCCTCTTGTCACTTCGATCTTCAATTTCAATCTTCTTCTCTTCGCTTTTCCCTTTACCCTCTACTTCACCTGAGACCACTACGCTTCTGCCTGATATAACATCTTCTCTCGAACGACGGCCCAGTCTCCCTCATAGAGGGAAATAATGATCTCGCGACTCTGACAGCACCACTCGCTGCCCTGCCCTGCCCTGCCCCTACCTTATCGCCGAAGCGCCTGTTCTTTGTCTCATAAGTTCTCTGGGCTCGTTCCTTGGACTCTTCTCCCTGCTACCCGCTAGACTCGATAGTAGCAGTAGCTTCTTTCTCGATTGCTTCTCGAGCCCAAATTGCGAATCAATTCGAGCAAGAACTTCATTTCCCTCTCTAAAGACCGCTACCCACTGCGAGGCTTGTCTCTCTCCTTTACCAACTCGACCAACTTGCGTGCGTTTACTGAGCACTGCCCACTACTGGTACGCTCAGCGACAAGATCAGCTGCGCTGACCCATCGAACGACCGACTTGACCTGCTCTCGATCGCGCCGCGACCTGCGAAGTCATTCGTTTCTCTTGCCGGACTATTTATCTCTGGCCGGCCAATTTCAAATCTTTGCATATTCACATAATTTCGGCCATATTTGTCCCAGGTGGAAGCCAACCGGTGTTTCAGCGCCCTGATCAAACACTCGAATTATACCCAGCACGCAGACCAGAGACTGTAGCTGTCCCTCACCATCTGCTTCGCTTCACTCCACGCCCTGGCGCAGACTTGGCTCACTTGATCGCCAAGCGGATAGCAAAACATGCCTTCAGTTACGGATAGAAGAGTCTACGAAGATCAAATACCGCTTTTCATGACAGTATTTGATCTGGATGCCGAGACCATGGCAGATCAGGACACTGTGACACTCATGGACACCAAATTCGTCGACATGGAACCAAAGCGACCTGGCATGATGGGTGCTTCCCCTCAACATGGTCTTGGCCCTAGCATGATGCCTGTTGACCCAACACACAAGCATCACGATAGCACTTCCACACAGACCTTCGAGTCTGCAGACTCTTCACCCACAACGACCTTGTTTACAACCGACTCCTCGCCCCTCTCAGATGCGTCTCCCTCGTCTTCTCCCGATTCTCCTATGAATCTTATTCCCCTCAACAACTATCCTGCCACGAGCTTCGGCAACCTCTCTACCAATCTCAGCAGCACAGCCACCACTACTCTGTTGAGCGAGCCTCCTCGGCTTCAGCGACCAATGACATCACCCTCACCTCGAAGAGGGCGCAATATGAAGGGCCTTTCTATCCAGCCCCCATTCGCTGCCTCGACTTCAACGACAAACATTTCGCTGGTCTCCGAGCCTTCTTCTCCATCATTTATCAAACCTACGATTCCCGCTATGAGAAGAAAGCCTAGCCAGCTGAGTCTCAAGACCAATACTTCTGACTTGATCCATAAGACCACCCTGGAAGTCCCACCCTCACCAGCCATGCCGACGCTCCAGCGTCGAGCTCTTAAGCATTCTTGTTCCTCACCTCACATGTCTTCCGGTCTGAAGTCCGCGACCTTCGGTCCACCTGGCGGTATGACTTTTCCCAAGGTATTGGAAAGAAACGAATCCGGACTTTCAGAAGTATTGCGTCCCACAAAGTCAAGTATGAAACCAGCTTTCTATTCTGCGATTACTGAGGAAGATTCGCCAATTCGTACTCAGATGGCCATTCGGGATGATGACCCTTACCGTGATAACGAGAACAACGAGGACATGAAGACGCCAGGCTACCCTGATGGGCCAATTGCGATCTACGGAGACAATGTTTTCCTCTACTCGGAACCCACGGCTGACGAAGCATTGCGGTTTGACGTAGTCATCAATTGCGCTCGCGAAGTCAGCAACCCTTTTGAGATTCGCAAAGTGGCCCATGAATCACAGTCGCAGTCACCATTCCAGTCTATGCGACGCCCTGTTTCTGGTATTGAAAGCCCCATCCCCGATACTGCTGTGTCCACAGCCAGTTTCATGACGGCTTGGGAATATCCCCAGGAGGATTCAGCAGAGACACCTACCACACCAAAGGCATTTCAATTTAAGGAGCCTGAATACATCCATATTCCTTGGGACCACAATACCGATATTGCACCGGATCTTATGGAGTTGTGCGATGTTATTGATAAGCGGACAAAGGCTGGCAAACGTGTGCTCATCCATTGTCAGCAGGGCGCGAGCCGATCTGCCAGTCTGATCATTGCCTACGGCCTGTTCCAGAAGCCGCATCTCACCGTGAATGATGCTTACTACGCAGCTCAAGCCAAGAGCCAATGGATCAGCCCGAACATGAAACTCATGTACTCGCTGCAGGATTTCCAAAAGGAAGTGTCAACGAAGCGAACGGCGTTACCGTCACACCGTCCCCGTCCTGGCCGTAGCCCTTCGAAGCATAGAATCACACTCTCTGTTGATGCTATCGATATTGGAGCCAAGGAGCCACAGACTGCTCCTCTTCCAACTCAGAACGAAGAGTCGAAGGACTCGCACTTGAATCCGAGCCCAAATCGACTTCGCGGCAACTCAACACCTGGGCCCCGACCGGTCTCACCTGGCCCAGCTTCAGCACCCCCTACTTGCACCTGGAAAGATGAGGTTGAGCAGCATTCGTCAGGACACCTGGATCCTCTCAAACTTGGCGACTTGCCTAAGAGGCCTGTGTCAAGCCAGGGCCAGGCGCCACCAACTCTGGTCCCGTCTCCGATGATGGACTCGATCATGGAGCCTCCACCTTCGCCCGGGTTTCCCTCTCAGGCGAGTCTTGGCTTCCAGACCATGACTTTCTCACGATTCAATCCAGCACCATCGGAAATGAGATTTAGTGATGCGCCAGTGGAGAGAACCATAACTCTTCCTGGTTCGTACCCGGATGATAATGCTCTGTTGTCACCGAGAGCCGAGACGATGACTAACAATCCGCTTCATGATGTCCATGAAGTCGCTGGGATGCGATTCGTCGAGAGCCCACCAACTCCGAGCCAAGGCTTGTTTTCTCCTCGAGCGGGCATGTTCCCTCGAGACCCTTTCTCAACCTTCGGAAGACCACCGGTCGTTGCAGATCCCAGGAGTCCACCCACAAAAGGCGAGGCACCTATTATTCGATCAATTGATGATCTCTTATGATGAACCTTGACCCTGTGTTTTGCTGTCCCGTCGAACAAAACAATTTCCAATGGAAGAAGTACGACGAATTACTATTGCTATTGTTGTTATTTTATAAATCCTATTCGCTATTCTACAATATGAACCACAGCATTTCAGGGGCGTTTTAGCAACAGGGCAGAGTTATAACTGCACTCCATCCAACTCTTGATTCCGGATGGTCTCTCGGCCTTCCGCACGATGACACGCAAATAACCAAATACATCTTCTTTGTCACCGATCTTCTCCAATCGTTATATCCTCCTCGAACCAAACATTCGCTTTTTCTCTCTCTTTCTTTTTCAGCAGTGCACAGCGCATGGCGTCGGATGGGTTCACGATGACCTAGTGTAATATAGACAAAGACATTCCGTCTTGTCACTCTTGTTTCGGTTTTATTTTTGGTTCTCACTTTGTCCGTTTTGGACAACAAAATACAAGTGGCGTATGGCTTCAGGTACCCCAAGGGGGAATCATTGGGAGGGCTCAAATACCCAGTCACGGAAAGGGGTTGTGCATGTACAGGTGTGCTAAGGAAAAGACGAGTTACTGTGTTGGGTTATAGCATCAAGGCGTTTTTTCCAGGAAGCAAAAGGGTTCTTGGTACAGCAAGACCGTGTGAAGAAGAAGGCTTTACATAGTACTTATCTAGGTGTTAATCAAAAAGATTATACATCGTATCGGCCCTCGTTTCTTCTATGTGACAGATTATGAAGTTTGCGTTTCCAAGGCAGATGCACTCGGGTATTTTGCCCTGGGTTACCATGAGGGGTTGGGATTGTTTTAATCAATGCCTGTAAACGCCCCTCAAACACGATATACTCCTAATTCCTTTCGGCTGTGCCCCCTTCGAGCCATTATACATATTGTATTCTATCGCACAATAACAAAGAGAATCAGCGAGATGCATTTACAGCTCCTTCTTGCCGTTTTGCTGTGCCTTAGCAGCCTCCTTGACCATCTTCTCCTGTCGCGCGATACCAGCCTCAACGCCGATGCCGCCGAACACAAGCGCGACACCAAGCCACTGCATCTGGGTGAGCCGATGTCCGAAAGCGATAACAGATAGTATCATGGTGAACATTTTGCGTGTTACAGTGACAGTGACGAGAAGAACGGATGAGAATGTAGACAGCGTGTAGACTGGTCATGATTAGCCCGGGATGCTGATCTGGTGGAGGGGGGAATGAGACTTACAGATAAAGACCTGGCCGACAGCACCGCATGCAGCGAAACCGAGAACATCTTTCCAGACAGCGGGATAACGAGCCATAAAATCCAACGCAGCCTTGAGCTCACCCGCGTTACCAGCGACGTCCATGCCAAACCACTCTCCGAGACCTGTAGCGACCAACCGAGGGCTGACGATCAAGTAGGCACCCGTGACAATAGAGCTCATGATGTTGTTGGCGCACATCATCTGAGGGCCCGAGTACGGTCGGAATGTCTGGAAGATATGGTCCTGAGTGCTGTTTGTCAACCCATCGAAGAGGAGGTTGATACCCAGCAACAACAGGCCCCATGCTGTGCTTGCACCGTCAGGCCGGACCTTGCTGCCCTTCTTCTTTCCAGAGTGCAGCGTGAAGACAGCAACGCCGAGAGTCACGGCCGAAACCACGAGATACTTGTACAGCGGATATCGACGGCGAAAGACAGTGATGTGAAGGAACATGACAGGTAGCAACTTGCAGCTCTTGGCAAGGAGGAACGTGATATAGTCGATATGGGCAAGTGATGCGTAGCCAAAAGGGCTCGCGAGGCTGCTCGTGACAGCAACAAGCGCGAGAGGCCCAAGAATGCGGCGCGAGGGGATTACAGGAGGAACGGCGGCGTTGCTGGGCGTCGAGGCGTAGAGATAGACAGCGCCTACGATAGCGGCGAAGACGGATTGGATGGTGTTGAGGAAGACGGGGAAGTGCCAGACTTCTGGGGCGTCGACGGGACCATATGGTTTTGTAGTGAGCTTCTCTTGAAGATAAGCCCAAGTGAGGCTATCCGCAAGGCTATATGAGCGATCTGGACATGGGGAGCTGTTGGGGTTGAACCTACAATGAAGCATAGATTCCCGCGACGGCGATGACAAGCTGCAAGAGCCCAGCCTCTTGCGCAGACACGGAAACAGGGGAGACCTTGATCGCAAGATTTCCATTGGAAGGGCTCTTTTGCGATCGATTAGTATCCTCCCATGTCGCCGTCGTCTTATTGAAGAACTCTGAGGGTGCCTCGCGCTTGATAGCTGGTTGCTTAGAGCGTGCCATTCCCAGGATCTTCAAGGGGGAAACGATAGAAAAAGCGTGATTGGATAAGAAAATTGGGAATCATCCAGGAAAAACAAAAAAAAAAAGTCTGAAGGAGAGGATTAAGAAGTGCAGAGATCGAAGATAAGGAGCGGTAAAATGGTTAATCAAATAAATCACAAGTTGCCATGATGGACGGACGAAACTGACAAGTTGGCTTCATCAATTAACCATGAGACAAAGATGCCCCACTACAAACGGAACCAACCAGCCATAGTTACATACACCAACCGGAGTTTTTTTAAGGATTAAGCTAAGGGTACTCTGTATATCGGCAGCTTTCTTCAGCCACGTCTGCAGCACAAGCGTTACAACACCACAATCACGCGGCTTCACTTCAATTTGTTTGACAAGCAACAAGTTTTGCTCATAATTTCGATTCTATTTGATGGCTCTTGAATCCGAGCTAAGTCCGTTTCACCTAAGAATGCCTTTTCTGAAATCCCACATGGAATAAAGAGTCACCTTGTCGTAGAAACAGGCCAGCAAGGAGCAGAATACACAGTGGGTGAGCCAGTATAGTTGATGTTACGGGGGTGTGTGAGAGCGATGAGTGATGGGAATTATGTGAGCGATAAGACGGGAGTAGCGGGTCGCGTGACCATGTCGGGATCCGAAGATGTAAGAGATAGTAACATTTGTGCGAGGCGAAAGAGAGGGGGGAAGGTGACGCGAAGCGTGGGCAGAAATTGTTTTGAGGAACCGTGATGTGCCCTTCTCGGTCCCTGCAATGTTGCGCTATCCCCATCGTTAACCGCTCTTCGGAGCTAGTTTTGTGTCATTAAGCCATAGCCATGTCGGGCTGTCCCGACGTGGTTTAACAGTCGTAAAAAGAAAACTGTGCCATGCGCTGCTGCATTGCACTGCACCGCACCGCACCGCACCACGAAACCGTTTCCTCCCAAGAAGGCAGATTACTTTTCGCCAAGAAGTCGGTCGAGCAAAACTGGTACAGATGGATAGATATGCTACAGAGCTGAATAGTGATGTACCGCGCCACAAAGAGGGTAATTGACTTAGAGGAGGGAACCAGGTGACAAACAAGGTATGAGCCAAGATCAACCCAAGTTGACCCCTGACTATGGTGCTGTCGCGTAGCAATGGTAACGAGAGGGGGAAGAATCATGAAAGGAAAACGAATTTGATGACGATGACTGATGATGAAAGGTTTGGTTTTGGATGGAAGGGCCAAATGGTTGGACAAGTGGATTGGTCGCTCGTGACGCTGTCGTCTGGTATCGTCCGAAAGTGAAAATACAAGCCTCGCGGCAAGTCAGATCTGGACGTGTCCCAGCTCATCTTGCCAGAACTATCGACCTCTGCAAGTCGCAAGGAACACGAGAAAAGCAAAACTCAAAGGGTTTTAGAAAGAAACATCAGTCGCCTACTCGGGCTCCTGGAGCTGACTTCGGCGCATCTTCTCCGCCTCCAAATTCTCGTACAGGAGGAATAGCGCCGATTCGTTGGCCTTGGCGGTGCCCATGATGGTAAACATGCGCTCGCCAGTCTCATCGTGAGGTGCCTGTGGTTCGGGAGGTCAGCTATGTTCACTCACGCTCAAAACACAAAGGGCGGAGGTGGAGAAGGCGAAGACTGCTTACCTTGGCAATAGAGATACGGGCGCCAGATGTCTTTCGGATCTCGCTAATCTTGCTACCGGCACGACCAATGATGCAGCCAACCATGTCCGCGGGGATGCTGATGTTCTGAGTCTGGATCTCCTCACCATTCTCATCGTGTGTTGGCGGGCCTCGGAGAGCTGCGTTAGAATCGGAACGGCGGTTGTACGGCCTTGAGCTACCGTTGCTGAAATCGGCGCCGTTGCCTGTTCGCATGACACGAGGGCTACCACCATAATCACTTCTACCGGAGCCTTGGCTGAATCCTGCACCGCCGCTGGCGATTCCGCTGCCAGATGGCTGAGTGCGGACAACGGGGTTGTAGAGGACGGTGCCAGTGCCTCGCTGCCAATCATCAACCAAGCACTTGCAAATTTCCCAGATAGCGCGCTGGATACCCTCGGGAGTGCCCTGAACTTCGACT
The DNA here is from genome assembly GCA_008711595.1 of Fusarium xyrophilum. Lineage (NCBI taxonomy): Eukaryota > Fungi > Ascomycota > Sordariomycetes > Hypocreales > Nectriaceae > Fusarium > Fusarium xyrophilum. The sequence goes on from VYWZ01004010.1 coordinate 12,445, forward strand.
ATTCTCTCAGTGGATTGAGGGAGCATCTCCTTCTGGGCAACCATACGGACACCAGAAGCATCCTGGATGTGCTTGATCTTAAGACCTTGTCTTCCAATGATGGTTCCCATCTGGTTGTGTGAGATGAGGAGCTTGATTGCTAAGACTCGAGTTAGCGGGCAATTCAAAGTTCGATTGCCTTTGGCAGAAATCGTCACATACGATGAGTACCGTTGCTTTGAACTACACCTCCCATACCCATAGCGGGGGCACCTTCGAGCAGAGCGCGAGCGACAATCGCGTAGGCTCGAGAAATAGCGTCGCAACCGCCGGTGATGGTCAAAACACGGTCATGAACGCCCTGCACAACTTTGCTGACGCCGGCCTTGACGCCAGTCTCGTCTCTAAGGTCGGCGACGTTCTTGCCGCCCTTGCCAATAATGACACCCGCTTCCTTGGAAGAGACAATCGCACGAAGGGTGAGCTGGGCCTGGGCATACTCCTCGTCCGTCTTAGGGGCGGGTTCGCCATCGGGGCCAAGGCGGTCATCCATTCTAAGCTGATCCATCTGATCGAGGATGTCGCTTCCGTTGCCGGGAATAGAATCTTGAGGTGCTGACATTTTGCTGTAGTTAGGTCGGGGAACACGCAGAGAAGAAGTCGTAATTCGAGTTTGAAGAGAATCGTTTGGATGAGAACGAACAGACGCAGGTGGGATATGTCTGGCAGGATCTAAAATGCTGTCAGGATGTATTCTTCCACCGTCGCCGTGGTAGGAGGCGCAAATCAAGGGGTCTAATGAACATCCCTCATTTGCGGTGCACGTTCAGAACGGCAGAGCAGGGAAGAGGCAGATCCGAGGGCCTGCCTTCATGATAGTATTGGAGGGCATATCCTCAGGCGAGACAAGATAGAAACATGACGAGTCTACTGACCTTATCGTCGACGCTGTGGAAACTGCGAAGACGTCCAAGTGTGCTGGAGAAGGCGGGGGTAGGAAGATGGGGAGGTGGTGCAGTGTGTTTTTTTTTCTTTGCGGTCGTGTACGCGAAGCGGGATAGCGGGGTCAAGGGTCGCAAGCACTCTGGCTGTGAA
>VYWZ01004189.1:0-10999 GCA_008711595.1 Fusarium xyrophilum
GAGAGTTCACGGACCACTCATAGGCCCATCTTGTGTACTCTGTACTCTGTACTCTGTACTCTGTACTCTGTACTCTGTACTCTGTACTCTGTACTCTGTACTCTGTACTCTGTACTCTGTACTCTGTACTCTGTACTCTGTACTCTGTACTCTGTACTCTGTACTCTGTACTCTGTACTCTGTACTCTGTACTCTGTACTCTGTACTCTGTACATACGAATTCTCTCTCAGCCGGACTGTTAGAACAAAGGGAATGCTCCGATTCTTACCTCTTCTGGCTTGGGCCGGACTGGGGTATCACTCAGACCCCTGAAACCTCTCGTCCCTGCTCCGTACTCCATACCGGGAGACCCTTGATCCCGCCATCACAAGGACCCGAGGCTCTGATGGAGGGCTTCTGTAAGCACTAAGGTATCGAACTGGAGAGGCCGAACCATTCGGAGGGGCTGAGATTTTCATTGGGCGAGTGTCGGAGTGATGTCTGCCTCTGTTTGTTGTTCCTTGAGATGCCTTGTGGGATCACCGTTAACTCTCTGGCCACGCTCTGCTCTACTCAAGACATCCAATCCAACGTACGGATACATGCAGTAAAAAAAAAACAGTGGAGAGGCGGTGCAGCCCGCTACTTGAAACGAACGCTGACTCTGCCCTATGGGAAGGTTGGCATCAAAAACAGCCCGCTCCTTATCGACGTTCTCCAATTAGACAAGTCTGCTGCGGCTGACAGGATGACACTGTGAGGTACACACTGTAGGCTTGTCGATCCACTAGGATTTTGCTTCGGCGCATCGTCTTACACTTGTTGGTGCTGAGCCCCGTCAGCCCCAAGATTACTTCCATCCGTCGTATCCAAGGTGGACTTTCTAGACTTTCAGGCCTACTACTGTCAGGCAACGTCGGAAGAGAGGAAGACTCTGTTTGAGAGAGGTTTTCTCAGACAAGAAATAAATCCCCAGAGGCCGTTATGCCTATGACTCGTCCTGTCTTTCTTGTCTGTCAACTATTGCTTGCTGTGGTGGTACTCCGTAGAGCCACTCATTTAATAACTTACGCGCCAACCAACCAACCTCAGCCGTGACATCTCGCCGTACAACTCCAGCCAGGACGAGAAGGAGTGCATTGCCTCGATCTCTTCTGCCATTCTCGTACAGAGTACTAACCCAACGATTATCGCCAACCCTCACAATTTTGAGACATGTAGGCATAAATGTATACACTTATCCTGGCCAGAAGGCCAAACTACCAGCCAACGTTCACTCACTCCTCTCCAGGTCAAGAACTGAGATAGTGTGAGTACTTTACTCAGTGTTTATTATAAGCACAAGCCTCGACCACCCACCCATCCACCCATCCACCCATCCATCCATCCATCCATCCTACCCTGGAGACAACCAGCTGTCTTTTTTCTTTGACCATTTCCATCCCGCACAGTTCGGGGGGCGTGGGCATCATGGCATTCCAGGGCTACAAAACACGTGTATCGTGTGACCTGCTGTGTAACAGATCTGTGTGTAGTGGCTAATAATGCGATGGGCAGCACGGACGGATACTTTCACAACTGTCATCGCCCACCAGCAGTAACATCCACCCTTTCATGCTTGTTCTGTTTATAGGACTGACCATCAAAAGCCGACCGCTGTTTGAGTGGCACACGGACCAATAATGCAACAGTGCAAAACACCAACATTAGGATTAATGATCCTCCTCTTTGAGTCTCGTCTTTGTCGTTGCTCATACTTACTCCGCAAAGTGTTCTAGACGGTACTAACTACCATGTCTTATGTGTATTTGATACTCCAGCCGATTTTGATTACTCCCTGATGAATGCAACAACATCCAAAGACCATCAAGACTTGTTTGCGCCGGAAAAGCCAAACTCAACGTCAGCAGCAGAGTTAGAGCAGAGTCCAGTCCAGACCAAGAGACTGAGCCCCTCCAATCGCTCGTCTGATCCGAAACGCCAGCAACTAAAAAAGGCAACCCCCAAATCACCAACTCAGGCGAATGTCATTGAAATCTCCTTCTCTTTGCCAAAATCATCATCATCATCTGAATCCCCCCACGGTTCATGCAATGTCATCGTCGGCAGTGTCTGTGCCGTCTTCACCTGTGGCCCAGTTGCTGCCGTCTCAGTAGGTGCTACCGTTGCTGACCGCGGATGATCGTCAAACGAGGTGTCGAATGTCATTTGAATGTCGTCCTCGTCATGTCGGTCCGAGCCGTATGCGTCACCGTGTCCTGACCCAAATCCTCCGCCGTACGGTGAACTGTACCCAGGCGGTGATGCTTGTCTGGTGTAGCTTGGTGTGTAACTGTGAGACCTCTCCTGGGACACACGAGTCTCGTGCGAGTCTCGTGCGCCGGTCAGATCCGTCCGAGAGCCTGCTCTGGAGCCATTGGCCGCCGCCGAAGGAGAAGCGGGAAGCGAGGACACATCCAGCTTCATTGGGGGCAGGGTCGATTTGATCTCCTTGACTTGCAAATCCTCCGGACTGGCATAGCGATCTCGGGCATCTTTGGCAATTTCTGCACGGATTGCATCAATGTCGAAAAGGACACCAGTGTTGCTGTCGGCTTGCTCCGCATCCTTTGCCTTCTCCTTGCCTTCTCCCTTATTCTTCGAGTCTTCGTATATTTCCCAGTCCTGTTTCTCCGCGTTCTTTCGACGACCGAAGAAGCTGAATCGCCCACTCTTCTTGGCCTTGCCCTCTTTCTCGAGGTTCTTGCGTGCCTCTTCGATCTCATTGATCAGTTCTCTTTGGCGCTCATTATGGTTATCCGGGTCTGGATCTTCGATTTCGACGAAATCTTCACTCTCAACAGACCATCCACATCTTATCAACAATACCGGTATCTTTTGACGATAGTCCATGTGGCCATTCACGAGATCCGTTACGTCCATGTTCTCAACAAACGGACAATCCTCCACTGGAGCTAGACCTGCTACCCGGCGGATACCTCCACTCGTGAGTCGGAACAGGTAGCCTAAGATCCAGTCGTTGCGGTTGTACGCATTCAAGAATCGCCCGGAAACCACAGTCCTGGCCTTGACGTACTCCTCCTTCTTTACCACGATAGGCGAACCAAACATGTAGACATTTTGCACGATACCAACCGCCCCCTTCTTGCTGAGCTCCTGAAGGCAAGAAAAAACGACTCGTGCGCCGATCGAGAACCCAACCAAGGTAATGGGTCGTGTTCCTAGGTTGCGTTCTAGCAGGGAATCTGCTAGAATCTTTCCAGCGGATGTGGCTCTGTCCAGCGAGACAGCCCAAGGATTGTCGATGAGATAGGCAAGCTTGGTAAGAATTATCGGTAGCTGCAGAGCTGACATGAGAGCAGCCAGTATGGTTGTGCCCAGAATTTGCTGGATACTTTGTGTAAGAGCCTTTGTGATCGTTAGTCTGATAATCTCTTTTAGAACAGGGTGTAAATCTTCTGACCTCAGTAGCCAAAATGTTGATAGTGTCACCCATACTCCGAAGCATCTCAGGCTCGAAGAGCACTGAGTAGAGGTCACCCATGACAGGGTCTACCGTACTGAATGGCAGTCGTACGTCATCGACCTTACCTGTCAGCCACCCCGAGATAGTGACAATGAGGTTGACTCGCTTGTTGTTGTGAAGGGGACGATATTCGAACGTCCTAACCGCGCCAGTTCTTCGGTCCGCAGCCCTGCCTCCGATGATACTGCCTGACGCTGCTGCGCCCGAGGTGATGATGGCTGCGCCCCCTACACCACCGAGGAAACTTCCCGTGCCAGTCACTCCGATGGCTGTCAATCCGGTAGCTAGGCCAGCACCAATGACAGGAGCAAGCAAACCCGCCGAGAGACCAATGACCAACCCACCGCCTACGGTGGCCAATCCCATCATCACATATCGCCGGGTCAATGCGTTCTTCCTGCGAGTTTCCGTGTGTTCTTCCTCGTTCCAGTTCTCCTTCTCGGCTGCTTGCTGCATCTCCAGAGCCTCTGTGACCTTCTTCTCGAAACGGCAGATATCTACCCACGTGATATCAAGGCTCTCACCAACTCGCTCCAAGAGAACTCTCGAGCGGGAGTCGTAAATAGAGTCGGCGATCAAGAGGAGGAAGAGGTCGCAAAGCACAGTCCACCGAAGATCGATATCGATCTTTGCGGTGGTGGGGAGCTGTGATGGTGTCTTCACCTCAGAGAGCTCCTCGCCGTCAAGCGCCTCATATGGCGGCGGCGCCTCTGCAGGCTTCTCGTCCAGTGATGGGGTGCTCGGCATCGACGACTCGCCATCTGCCATGGGATTTGATACTCGAGCATTAGTATTGAGGGCGGGCGCCAAGTCCTGCGGCATAACTCCATGTTCTGCCAACTGTTCGATCATAATCTGCTCAGCTTCATTGATATCCATATGAGCGTACAGTCGAAGCATCATTTTCTGACCCCACATCAGCATGGATTCAACTGACATAGCAACCTCCTTCTTTGTCTTCTTGAACGACTTCATTTTTTCCGCCTCTTTCACAAGTCTGACGATCTCGAGACGGACCAATCCAACGTATGCAACTCTTTGGCCTTCTGTCAAGAGATCTTTGGTAGCCTGCATCTGACCGATAGCATCTCGTCCTTCATCATCGTCGACCATACTGGTTCCGGCTGCGCTCTTGAAGAGATATTTCGTATTGTCGTCCATGCTTGTTGCCGACTCGGCATCATCGTCCAGTGTTACCCGAGTGTAGCCTTTGCCAGCACCACCAAGTCCTCCATATTCGTATGATTCATCCTGTTCCGGATCGTATTCCCTTGCCACTAGTTTGTCATCGTCGTTGTACATATCGTATCGCGCATAAGAAGGCATTTCTTGCCAGTCATCCTCTTCCACCCCTTTTTGAGGTTCTTCTGGCTTGGTAGAGATCTTCTGGTGGGAGAACTCGGAAACATCCTTTCGATTGGCCTGCGTGGGCGATACAGGAGTTGGCGTGACTTTGTTAGGCTGAGGGGGCTCTTCCTTACTGACAGTGACCTCGTCACCTGTAGACCTTTTGACAAGATCTGCCGCCTCTGGTTGTGTTTCCACTGAGCCCTTGTCCGTCGGATCGTCTGGCTTGGGAGTCGCTTGGTTCTTGATAGCGACATCGATATCTGCATGCTCTTTGGAAGCCTCTGAAATTTCTGGCTGTGTCTTTCTTGAATCTTTTGGCTCCTGATCGCTGATATCTTTGGCCTCGGTAGGCTCGATCTTTCCTGGAGTTTTGCTAAAAGTTGGTGTGGGGGTTTCGTCCGTGGCCAGAGGCGGGTTTGAAGCATCTTTGCTGGGATTTGACTGTTCAGATCGAGCATCTTCAAAAGTTTCGCTCTTGTCGTCATCCTTAACAGATTCGACGGCGTAGGGTGTTGTTTGATCGCCGGACTTATCGTTCTTCGTCTCGGACACTATCGGTTGCTCACCGCTAGAGGCATCTGCTACTTGAGTTGCAGTAGGATTCTCATCTTTGGATGTCTCGGTAGGCTCATCGTTCTTTGGAGTTGGAAAGCGCCTGATGGGTAGACCGAAATCGTCAACATCGGTAGGTGTAGTCATGATGTCAATCAATGGTGAATTGTGGTTTGTCTGGGCTCCCGTTCAACGGGCTCGGCGGAAAGAATTGGTTCGCGACAGAAAGAGCAAGTAAAGAGAAAGCTGGCTCGGCTACGTGTAATGCGCCTGGGAAGAATGGATCGAAAGGGCCGAAGATCCGTAAACGACATTCGACCCGAGTGCAAGTGCTGCGAATGGACGGAGGAATCCTCTGGCTCCTGGATTAGATTGAGGCCGTCAAAGGAGAACCGAGTGGTGTGATGATGTAAGTGGTTGTTCGACGTGAAATGCCACACCCGCATTCAATGATTTAGAAGCTGAAACGAGTTGTTGAAAGGGGTGGGCTTGTTGTTCCCCTCGTCCCTCTCAAAACTAAAAGGAACAAAACTCCTATAATTATTGATGGACAGAATATAGAATCCAACTTGACATTACTTTGAGTGGGGTTCGACCCATCCCATCTGAAAAGATGGCTGAGTCCGGCGCCGCCAACAACTCAATTCAAGTCACAATTCAAGTCCGCAAAAGCAATTTTTATCTTACTCCTCTTATATTTATTGGTTGATGTATATTACTAAGCCTGAAGCAAGGGTAAAAAGAGCCTTGACTTGCTTTTTTTTTTTTTTTGACTTGAATTTCGACTTGAATTGAATTATTGGGAACGTTGTCCGGTGGAAGCGGTTGTTGGCCCTCCACTAGCAGACAGCGGATGGCGGGGCTCTCAGTGGTTGGTTGCTTTTAGTGGATGGACACTGTGCCTACCCAGAGGCTAGGGAGGATTCATAGGTAGTGCAGCGCACCCTTGTAACTCAGGGATGGGTCTCGTCATTCAATACTCCGTATAATAGTTATGGTTTGTTCACAAATCAATTTCTCCTTCTACCTCACGCGACCCCTGATTTGTCTACTTGGGCATACCTTTCTTTGATTTGAGGTGGCTTCAACAATTGATATAGTTTATGGTCATTGCAAGATGAAGAGTTGGTTAGGATCGAGTGAATCATGATCTGATTAAACTGCTAACATTGTTGACGCTCAAACACTATTTATTCCTTTCATGCGCCCCTGGACTCCCTCAATCTATACTATTCTCGGGTATCGCTAACGGCGCACACTCCTTGTGATATTCCCTGCCTTCATTGGCACATATTCCAGATCAAGCACGTGGTGATCATAGCATTCCTGTCTCAACCCTGGAGACTGCCACCCGCTTTGCTTGCTAGCTTTATCATGACTCTGCCATGGTCACTTCCGCTGCTACAGTGTCCGTTTCACCGTCATCTGCTGCAGTAGCCTTGTTTCTCCTCCGTCTCTTTCGTTTGCCGGCGCCTTCTTGTGGGGCGTCCTTCGCATCAGTAGATTCTCGCTTTCGTTGTTGTTGTCCTTCTGTCTTTGCCTTCTTAGGTTTCTGGACCGCCAAAGGATTGGGCCCTTTGGGTCCGTGTCCTTTCTTCTTCTTCGATTTTTGTTCTTCAGAGTTGTTATCGGTCTTCTTGTCGGCCTTCTCGTCGTCGTCTGCATCTTCTCGCTTTCGCTTACCCAATTGGTTCTTGATCTGTGCTCGAAATTTGCTTCTCTCCTCCTTTGCTCGCACTTGAACGCTCTCATCCGCCATTGGCTCGAGAATCATAACACTCCTCTTGATATAGATGAGGGGGACTCCTTTGATGCCTCGCAGCATCCTTCGTACCTCCTGGTCTTGGCTGGCAACAACATAGCGATGCTTATTCTGAAGTGTATCCTTCGGGTCGACAACTGATCGAAGACACTCTTGAGTGCTCAATGGCTCGGGACAATCGTCGGGATGGTGACCGCATCGTCTTCGTTCCAGAGTCTTGGCTAGGTTAATGGCTTCATGAACACCTGGCTCATTTCGCGCTGCATAAAGTTTGCGAATTTCGCATTGAGTAATCACTATTCCAATTAGAAGATTGACACGACAAATTTTGTCATGGAAACATACTGGGCTTGACCTTGCCATGAACTGTCCTCGACAGAGCGGGCTCGAGGTCCATCTTGAACCGGGAAGAATCTCTCACCATCTCGGCATCGACTGTATCTTGTAAGCTTTGTCTACCTGGCTTAAGTTTGCGACAACTTACCCAGAACCTGATAGGGCTCACGAAAGCCGAAAGTCTGGGAGAACTGCTCCATGAGCTTCCGATATTGTTTTGACCGCTTTCCTCTCATTCTGAATAATTTGTTGTACCAAGCTAGGTGATTGTTTAGACTTGCTAGGACTGGATGCGACGAAGTCACGGCTCGCAGAAAATAAATTTCCTTATCGCGACACGTGCGATAAGCTAAACCCGACCCGCTGATACATGCGCTATGGCTGTCATGCCCCGCCATCCCTCAGCAGAGGTATACTGAGACTATCTATCCTAAACTTTGGTACCTATACTAAGTTACCCAAGTCTTTTCGTTATTTATTAGGATCAAAGTCCTGAGTTTTCTTTCTTCCTCTACATTGCCATGGCTATTATTTGGGGCTGAAAATAAGTCAAGTGCTACAGTATTACTTTATTATGGAGGTTCTATATCCGAATTTTGTCTAGGCAGATCTTTTCTATGTAATTCATGATGACTCGTTATATGAGAACCATGTGTTCGCCTCTCCATCATTAAATCATGTAATTAAGTATCTTGTGCTTCGAAGGGTCGATCCGGCAAGTCTACTGGAAGCCGTCCAGATGTCTCAGTTGTCCAGCAAAGAGACTCCTATATCATCCCTCATTTTTCACGCAGAGGGCTGCGACAACACTGATATCGTCAAGTTTCCCTGCTACTGTTAGCTTTGCTTTCTCTCTTAGAAACCTGTCGCTTTTGCTTACCACCCTCGCTTGCTAAACCCTCCTCGATCGCATGCTCCATGAATGGACTCTCGGCGAAAGGATCTACGGCTATTTCCCGTGCTGCCTCCATCAGATCTTGAGCCGCAACTCTCATTCCACCGTTGCGGCCACCTGCGCGATCACCCTTGTGAGCTTCTGCATGTGTCCCAGATTCCCACTCTTTAATGCTTTTGAGTATTCTTGCAACGATCTCGTGCTCCCAAAGATTATCGATAACCCCGTCACTCATCGCAAGTACAATATCTCCGACTTCCAAATCGACTTTGTCCATAACTGCATTATCGGTGGGCGTGTCAGGACTGTTAGTCCCAAGCTGTCGTGGGCAATCAAACCAGTGCCACTGCTCCACAGTCTTATAGATGACGTTTTCAGTACTGGGTCGGAGTACCATGACCTGGCAGTCGCCCACGTTAGTCACATACAAGACGGGCGATGCCTGTGCTTCATTTTCGGTGCAAGTCTTGTAATGTAATTGCGCGCCACATGCTGTTGTTGTTCCCAAACAGTCTTGCGACGTAGTCGCCTCAAGAGTCTGTTCATATGCACTTTGTAGGCTGGCGATGGGGTTCGGTTCTTGCGACCTTGGTAATCCAACAAGTTCTTCCTCGATCGCAGATGACCAGAAATGCCCAATCAGTCTTGACCAGAGCCTGCAGTTCAATCAGTAACGATGGTAAAAGAAATTCGGAAGTTGCCCGGCAACTTACCCGGCATGCCCTCTCGGTCTTGTGGCCCACGCGCCCACGCCGTCGTTGGCACAAATGAAATAATCACTCGCATAGACCGCATCGTCGCCATTTGTCTTCCCTCTGATAAGCTGTCCGTTGACAAAAGCACGACGGTCACGGCTCTGGTGATGTGTACTTAAAGGATCGGTAAAGGATGTAGACGGAGGAGAGAGGAAAGGCGGAGGGAATGGGCGGGGAGGTCGTTTTGCAAAGAGTCCAATGCCTGTTTCGAATCGAAAAGGCAAGATGGGAACAACATGTAAAAGGCGAGTCGTCGTCGAAGCGAATCGTCTCTTGCGACATGGGCGCCTTGCTGTGCATGTCAGGCGTCGCACCGGGAGCGATGGTAAGAAGGATGTCGGGACGGCCGCCACAATCGAAGATGGTTGACTGGGCATTCCAGCTGCACAAGCCCAGAGCTGCCCCTTGTGAGTTGCCTGCCTGGCCGCAACCTGTAGTTAGATTGCTAATGTACTCTCCAAGAGAGAGATGTGATCCCCAGGAGAGAGCAGAGCACCGTAATCAGGCTCGGACAGCTGGGGGATTACAGACAGTTGCCCAGACACGTGATAAGCCCGAGACCGCCAAACCAGGGCGTCATCCAGAACAGGCAGTTTTTGTGTCAAAGCGACCAATAATGTACAAACACTATTCTTCTCCCGCAGGAACCCGAGCTCATTGTTGACCCTAACGGTAGGAGAGAGGACTAGATTGAGCTAGCATTGGAGGCAGAACGAAAGGAATCACCCTACAAACGCCCTTAGAACGATTCAGTTTGTGCGGTTGGCCTGCTTCTTTTGTAAAAACTTGTGAGAGAGTGGCCGAAGCCCAATTGCAGCAATGCATGGCTTTTGATAAGTCAGCCAATGCACATCCGAATAGGCTATATATCCAGAGAAACTCTGAGTACATTTGACAACTGAAAAGGCATATATACATTTGAAGTACCCATTAGTAAGGAAGGGACTTCGGTCAATTTGGTTCTGATGAACTGTGTCAGCCTGAAAGGCACGAATACCTAGCAATGGTGGATCCTTTGGAGGTAAATTTACCTCAGCTCCCTTGGATTGGTAGGTAGGCTACGGGATAAGTTACCAGAGACTGACAGCACTTTGCAACACGTAGTCCTCCTTGGGGGCGTCGGGGAACAAGAAAACATCGAACCTTAACATAGTATATCAAAATAAACTTAGCAAAATGTATCCTCAACTTATTCTAAGCTACATAAGTCTCTTTGTCACATACTGATAGGATCAAGGACCTAAGTTTTCTAGCCTCCCCTTGAGGCTATGGTCACTGGAGCTGTATAAGTGACCACGTATTGGCGCCATGGAGATACAGGCATCTTCACACGTCATGAAACGAAACAGATCTAACTCGACAAAATAAAGTGTGTCCAATCTCGTGGTTACCGCACCTTGTTCAGGAAAGGCATCTATGATAAGATGAGGGCTGTAGGATGACGCATTTTATTGGGACACTGCTCATGATATGTCTTGATTTTCCCACGCAAAGATCAGCTGGACTGGAAATAGTGCCACATCACGATCTGATCCAAACTTATCACCGAAAGATTGGACTCATGACGTAAGGGATAGGGATGAATCGACTCTCAAGGAAGCCCGTTTCCCAATTAGGGGTCAGCTTGAATCTCCTGCGGACGCTATTATGCGGAATGCGAAAATAGCGTCCAGGACATGATTTCAACGACATGCGGCTCTTTAGATGAGTATTCAGCCTAGGGGGTCGAATAAGAAATGACCGGCATTTCCACCCCCACAATAACACCAAGAATCCATAACACTATAAGAAAGGTATTATTTTAAATAGCTCTATAGCTTATATCTAAAGATACCTAGTTCTA
>VYWZ01004239.1:0-13164 GCA_008711595.1 Fusarium xyrophilum
GCCTGGGGGCTAGGTTGTCTCAGCAAATTGACATGTACCTTTTTCTTTTTCTTTTTCTGTCTCTTTTCTTTGCTTTTGTTTATTGAGCATTAGCGCATCGAATGTGCCAAGCCTGCGTCATCGCCGGAGATGAGGAAAACAAGTTGATTTACTAAAGATTGGGTGTTAACGTCAGTGTCGATCCGTATCTGTATCTGCACAGTGAGTGAGTACGGAGTAGTACGAGTACATCATGATGAAAGGTCTCGGCTGAGAAGAGGGGGGGCAGGTTTAGAATTTCTAGGTAGTGTACTAGATAGTAGCGAGATCCAAAGCCGAAGAGGCGAGAGGTCGATATAGATTAGAGAGTTTCCCAAGATCTTGGTCTCAAACTCGCGATTTCGTCTTGTTCCTCGGCCTCTGGCCTTCTCTGATCCTCTCTCTGTCGGTCTGCCCGTTTGCATACATGGATATGATTGGTTGTGAGCGAGGATGTGCATGTGCTAGACTGCAGCACAGATGTAGCTCATATATGATATTTCAGCTGTCGAGTAACCCCGGGGAGATGGAGGCTGCAGAAATCACCCGCCTCGGTCGACAAAAGGAGGGTGTCGAGGTGCCAACAGGAGGGGCTCCGACCGGGTACTCGGTGACGTGGAGGTGAGGGGTGTAGTGCAGTGAAAAGCAAAGTACGTGTACCTTTTTTCCCTAATTTCATTTGCTTTTTACAGTCTACAGACACTACAGCCTGTAGAGTATCATATCATATCTTGGCGTCTTGCTTTGACGCACTGCAGAGAGACAACTCACGACTTATGGGCTATCTGCTGATCCAAGTATTCACCCATTCTCAGATTGATGACTCCCACTGACGCACATGGGCTCGATCTCTCGTACTGTAGCCATCCGTACCCTCACCGAGTGGCCTGTCTACCTGTCTCTTGGCCCTCTCGTAACCCCAAAGCGCACACCAATGCGAGAAATACATGCTTGCAGCAGGGTTCTTGATATAGGGTTCACTAACCTGACCCTCTCCATCTGTAGACATCTCCGGGGCCCTTGTTCACTGTGACTGTACTGTACTGTACTGTTGTGTTGCACGTGTGCTGTACCCTGTCCCGTCCCGTCTTGTTCTGTTTGATTTTCTACCAACGAGTCCTAGCCAACAATCTACCAACACTGGGCCAAAACATCTCTCTTCTCTCTGCTAACCCGATAAGCAACACGCAGATTGTCTCATTCGTATCTGCAGCATCTGACTCAATTGTTCGAGCCGCTTTGGTCTCCACTCTGCGATCCTGAATCTCACGATACGTTTTACTTTCCTAGCGTCGATCTAATCCCAGACTCTCTCTCTCTCTCTCTCTCTCTCTTCAGCAGGTACCTAACAGTCCCAAGCCCTGAGCAGAGCATGTGCAGTACCTGAATGGCTAAAAGAGAGTTGATCATTTCCGCGTGACAAGCCTCATTCCATCATCTCGCATCTTGTCTCCGCTCTAAAATGACAGGGACAGAAATAATTTGATGCAAGTATTGGATGGATGGATGGATGGATGGATGGATGGATGGATGGGCACTCCCGGTCTGTGTGTACGTGCGTGCTCGGCCTGTCGCGACCCCAAAGACTCCATAGCTTCATTTCGACTATTTTTTTTTTTTTTTTTTCTAGACCGTTTCCCGTTATATCCTCTCAATCCCCGTAGAATAGAACTAACTAACTGCGAAAACGTCAAGGCGTCTTCCTCTGCCATTCGAATTAGCGGTCCGGCCCATTCCCGCCGGCGGGGAAAAAACGTGATTTGTTGATTTTAGCGTCCGGACGGTAACCTTAATCCAACTAACATAACCTTGTAGCCTCAACCGCGCGCAACCTCAACCTCGATCTCGATCTCAAACAAATGATACCAATACCCCGTTTTTGTCGATACACATCCATCCAATCAACACTTACGGCGGATGAATCAATGCTTGTCAACTCGTGCATACTACTTGGTCCACTGATGTGATATAGCAAGGATGATAAATAAATAGCCTAGCAGCACCCTTGCATCTAAACCAGTCGCAAGATGCATGCGCCTTCGGACCATCGTAGATACAGCCTCTCCCATCTGCAGCCTCGAATCTCGACTCCAGAGCCAATGCCTTCGGACCGAAAAAACTGTACTGTACTGTACTGTACTGTACTGTACTGCAATGCACAGTAGTGTGAGATCTTGGCCTGTTTCCTTTGTTGAGGCCTTGTTAATTTCCTCAAAGGGCCAGTCTTGCGAGTCAATCATTCATTACACACCAGTCTCATCCATCTTTATCAGTCAAAGGTGTCATAATAAGGCCAGACGGAATTCAAGAAAGTGGCATCCAACCACATCTAGCTGACCCATACACCAATTCATTCATTCATACACCCATCCCTCCATCCATGCCGTACAGTACCGTGGGGCCCTGCATTCTGTCAGATTTCATTACCTGGGCACTGCACTCCACCGTGGCCTTCGCGGATGCACCAGAGGGAAACCGAGTTGTCATTGGATAGATACCCTGCTAGGACCCAATCATTCTTGATCCTGTCAGCCTCGTATTCTCGACTTATCCCTCTGCCTCTGTCTCTGAGTGTCCTTGTGTCTCAACGCCATCCTCCCACCTGATGCTTCAGCCCCTCACCATCCATCCATCCATCCATCCATCCATCCATCCATCCATCCATCCATCCATCCATCCATCTATCCATCCATCCATCCATCTATCCATCGCCTTCTCCTACAAGCTAGACTACTCATCAACTTCCCACATAGGTTTTGAAAGCCATTAGCCGGCCATATGGCCGAACATGAAGCCAAGCATCCCACAGTCAACAGGCTCCTGTGTCCTGCAACAACAAGAGGATAGGATAGGATGGGATAGGAAAGAAGCGAAATGACAAGAATTACATTCAGTTTAAAAAAAATTTCCAAAAACAAAGTGACGAAACCATGTGCCATAAGAAGTGAAAATAAATGCACCCTGGGTATCCTCCTTTCTTCCATCCGCCCCCAAAAACAGAAAGAGAGAGAGAGAGAGAGAGAGAGAGAGAGAGAGAACAAGACCAGCTGATCTCACGTTTTCATGTCTGTCCTGTTGTCTCATTTTGCTGCTGCTGCCTTTGCTGCCTTTGCTGCCTTTGCCGCTATTTGATGATGATGCTCTGCTCCTCGTACAATCTCTCTCACCATGCTGCTTTTGCTCGCACATGAAATGTCAGGTAAGACCTGGCATCTAGTTTCTCCAGCTTCTTTTCGTACACGTCGTTATGATCCGCAGCCTTTCTGCCCGCCTTTGCGTGTTCAAGGCCACTCTCCTTGCAAAGTGCCAAAATGTTCTCAAACGAAAGAGATCCTAGGGTTTGAACCCCAAACTTATGCAATACCCATGCTTGTATTCTTGCTCCAGACTATGCCGATATTTGTTTCGTGATTTTTACCCTTGTTTTTCTTCCACTTTTAGATCACAGGCTGGACTCCGTAACGCCTTAGTATGGTCTGTGAACGCCGCCAACTTCGGCACTGCAATGTTCGTAGCATCTCGTAGCGGCCAATCATGATGTCATGGTCATGTTAATGCCGGACGACGGGATGGGATAGTACCCGCTCGAGGTCGACTTGCCCTCGAAGGGTCCCGGCGGACGATCATTAATCTGAGCTGGCGGGTGAAAGATGCTGGGCAGGGCGGCACCATCGTAGTCATGCTTGATCTTGCCACTCATGTCCATCCCGGTGGCCATGTGCGGCACAACGGTGTGATCGCGCTCACCACGGGGGTTGAATAGCTCGATCCGGTCGCTGTGCGCCTCGTACATTGGGGCCGGGTAGTACTGATACTCCCGGGTCGTGACGATGGCCTTGGAATCCTCCTGAGGAATCATCGACTCGTGTGGTATATCGTGATGACGGACCCCGTAGAGGCTGCTGCGAGCGTCGAAACCACCTGTCGTGTAGCTTGGGCCACCCAGCATGGGATTGTTGAAGTCGGCCATGCCGCTGACGGTGTAGCCTCCCATATTGCCCGATGATCCTCCAGGTCCGCTGCTTTGGCTTCCGCGTCTGTCGTTTTGATAGTGGCCCGGCGAACGACCTCGGACGATCATCTTGGCCGACTTGCGTGTGGCTATCTTGACGTATTGATCACCACTGCTCTGATTAGCTACCTCGCCCCAGAGCTCGACAACCAGTTGGTAGTATTGCTGAGCAGCTCTGCGTTTCCCGTTATTCTGGGTAGCTTGCTTGAACTGAATTCGCTCAAACGTGTGCTCTGTGGGTAACTGTTGGCTGCCGGGCTGATTGCTGAAACTGTCCGGGTAAACAGGACGATTGGGCACGACCGACTCTGAGAACATGCCCATATGGTGGTGGTGACTTGCCTGTGGGGGCTTGTTGCTGAGCCGAATTTTTTCAGGCTTCATTATAGGCCCCTTGTCTCTCTTTGGCGTATGTTGTACCAGCTCGATGTTGTGCTGCTCATTGTCGGAGACAACTGCGGAGATAGACATGGCGAATCCAAAGATCGGAACGGGTTGCGATGAGCCACTAGCAGTGTACTGGATAGTGACGTTGGGAATGTGAGGGCTCAGAGAAAAGGAGCAGACGCAAGAGAAGTAGTTCCTACGATAACACGTCCACTCATTCTCCGATAAAAAGAAGCCCTTGTCAATGACACCTGAGATATCCACCTTGACAGGTGTTCCTGCGCCATCGTTGTATTGAAGGCTTCCTAGCATATGAACTGGCTGCAAGGGAGGAATGTTGTTCTGAGCCGGCCTACCGCCGTACCCGTTGGAGCCCATGCTTGGAGCCGAGAAGCCCGCGTTGGGGCTTGTTGTCGGCGACAGCGGATGTCTTCCTCTTGGCTGCGTGGCAAAGGAGGGCGACCGAACAGAATGCTCGGATGGCCTCCTAAACCCTGGCGTGGCAGGACCGTACTGTTCTCGAGTACTGATCGGGGGACCAGGGTGCGGGAGGCCTGGGGTGCGATGTGATGGGGGATAGGGATGTGCCATCCCCGTGGTAGATGAGTTGCTGCCGGCAGCAGTCAGTTCCTACTCTGTCTGCAATGCTCGGTAGAGCTTGTCTTCGGCGTATATCATAATCGGTCCAACCTAGCTCGTGTCTCTATCTTTGCTCGTACACAGAAGACGAGATGGCCAGAGGAGAAGGAGAGGCAAAGGGAAAAGAGACAAGGAAGTATGGTATTCTAATGGGTATGGTGTGTGGTTGCGACGGAATCCTCAACATATGAATGGTGAGGAAGAGAAGAGTGTGCGAGGGCTAAGAGGCTTAAGAATGAAGAGGGAAGAAGAGGACGTACTTGGAACCCAGCCGGGAGCGGACGTCTATACCAGGGTAGAGATGATGATGACCAGCCGCTTGAGACTGGAAAAAGGCACTTCCGTCCTGGGGGTACTGCGCGGTAGAGCTGAGAACAGGCGGATGGAATAGGTTTAAGAGCGACGAAGGCTGAGAGGGTTCTATCGTCAAAGAAGTACTGGCCTCTTGCGGGTATCTGGCGGCTCATCAGCAAGGCGACCTCAGGCTGACCAGAGAGCAGCGAGAAGCAAAAGAAGTGAGTAGCGATAACGTCAGGTAGACAGGTAGGTTACGGGACGGCAGTGGCAGTTGGCAGTGGCAGCGACAACGGCAAAAGGACGCGGCCACAGAGATGCTGTATTGCCATGTCCTGGAAATACAGTGTTCCCAAGTGTCACAGCTTGAAGTGCACGCCAGGTAATACTGTCGGCGGTTGGTGTGCCACAAAACCCGCCGACACCGGCACTGACACCGGCGCTTGGCGCTGACACGGGGCAGTGCGTAGTCAATGTGGAATAGGTAGGTAGATGCAGACTGCAGTGTATGTAGGCAAGGTAGGCAGTGGGCTTGCCAAAGGGGGAGGAGTAGACAGCAAGTAGCAGTAAGCGGAAGCTCGAATAAAGTAGCAGTGTAGCCAGTGAATGGGTGGGATAGGGTTGGAAGGATACTAGGACTAGTTTCCGGACAAGGTAGCGAATACCACACCCCGGGCGTCAATGTCAAAACCAAAAGAGCTCTCCATTGCTCTGTGACAAGCCACCGAGAGAGATCCGAATTGACGGGATGCCAGCGATCGAGCGAGCGAGCAAGTACCGTGAGAGCCCGTGAGACGCATGCGCTCACTGGCCAGCTTGGGAATCTCCAGCAAGCGAATAAATGCGGCACGGGATCGCTCCGCCGGCAACAACAGGGGATAAAGGTAATATTGAAGAACCCAGAGAGGGGAGGCTGGGTTGGGGGTCTTGCGCAATAATTAAAGAACGGGGAACGGAATGCTTGACAGAAAATGGCTGACAGGGCTGCGCTCGCTGCCAGTTACTCCAGCTGTGATGGAACCCTGCCCGACATCGTCCCAGCTAGAGAATAGGTAGGTGGGTAGATGAGATCGAGACAGGGCAGCAATTGAATGGTTCGGCAACGTGCGAGGGGATTGCGTGAGGGGACTTCCCTCAGTCTTGTCTTGATGGTTTCACAAATCTAGTGTGGGTTTCCCTCGAGCATAAGAGAGACAGACAATGGTCAATTGTCGGGTTCATGAATGGAACTAAGACGTCGTAAAAAGAAAAGAAAGGCGACAGGGGTGGTTCTGTAGCGATAGGCAAGGGGAGTTGAAGATAGTGAGTTGCTAATGAGTTGAGGGCCCAGTCATCAGCTCCCCCCAGAGCCTGACTTAAAAGCCGCCACCGAGGTTGAGGCCCGCCAGAGCAGCAGCTGGAGAAGTGTACAGAAATGACGACCGATATGCAGGGAAGATGAAAGACTATTGTTTTTGGAGAAATACACAATGGCGACTTTCAGAGAGCTGTAACTCGCGAGACCTATGCCACCAATATGACATGGGTATCCTTAGTTTGGTTGGGCTACGACGTCTTGGGCGAAGAATGGCCCCAGCTCCTAGCTCACAACTCGTGAACAAGGCCGAACCACTCGCCATCGCGAAGTCCATGGGGGATTGTCAAGTGCAATATGACTGGTTCAACAGAAGCTACACAGAGTTGGTGCATATATACGTAGGGAGGTAAAGGAGCCACTGCCGAAAGGGGAGGAAGGCATATCAAAGTAGTCGTCTCGTGACGTAGTCCAGCACCAAAAAACAGTGCACGCTGGGAACAGCAAAGGAAAAATGCTAGCAAGACTGACCTCATCTCTCCGGTAGCCGTCGCCATATCCATGTAGCCCATGGTGGGCGTCGAAGATTCGTATTCCTGTTCGAGAGGCTTCATGTCAGCCTTTGGTCCCGATTGCAAGGCCAAAACCGTGACCATATCCAGGAGATCCAATGAGACCTGTGGATATCACCATCTAGACCATATTACAAGTCCGGCAGCGATGCGATGATGACTTGCAAACTCATTTGCTCGATCAAGCTGAGTCTCATGTTAGTCAATGACAACAGTGATGATCAAGAGGAATTTCATGAAATATCCAAGGTCATGCAAGCCTTTTGCTCCTTTTTTCATGGTTGCTGTAAGCGCTGGCTTGTTATCATCCATACGCCATACAGTCACATTTGGTGGAACTCGGAAAACCAGACGTGACCTTCCTATGGACAAGATCTTCGGCTTGATTGTCTTGGTGTACGAAACACAAACAACGCGGCAAAACATGACAAGCTGGCTCGAATGACACCATTAAATCTTGCAGTGGACAAACACTCGTTTAAGTTCCCCCATGGCCTGTTCTGATCAAGAACCTCCTTAAGAGATGCTTATCTCTCACAGGATAGCCAGCAGACATGAACGCCTTGCGGTGCGAGGCGTTTGGAAGACGCTGTGGCATTTGGCCCGCAGATTTGCACAGCATGAAGCTAGGACGGCGGATGTAGATGTTGTTCCCATATGCTTGAAAGGGGGGAGACCAGATAACGAAAAGATGAAAGTTTGCACATACCATTCGACTTGCAGAGCCACAGACGAAGCACTTGGTGTTTCTTATGTAACCTGCCATTCCAAGATTGCTGGCTGGCTGATCCCTCAGAGGCGCAAGTGCAGAACAGACTTCTGGATACACCTGGGACAGTACTAAATGAACTTACCTTGGGAATTTGAGAACTCATGCGCACTTTTAGGCAGACAACACAGCCTGTCATTCAGTGAATAACACTCCAGGCGGGATAGTTTGAAGTATCATACACTCGACTAAAGTATTCGTAGTTAGCTTGGATTGAATAAAGATTTATCAGAAATGACCATCTCTGCCCATTGTATATGGCATACTGCATACCTCGAAACAAAGGGGGCCACTTGCCTGCTTAGAGTACAGCTGTTGTCAATCACCAGGGCATCGGCACCCTCGTTTTTGCTGTTTCTCGAGCCTAGTTCTGCACTTGTATCAGCTTCAAATCTCGTTCCGTATCAAAATTGAGGACAATCCAATCACTAAGATGTCAGTCGGAGTAATGAACAAGCAAACAGTGCCATCAGCTCGGGAGATATAGAGGTCAGTTATGAGGGCCAGCAGTTTCTATCAAAGAAGGAGCCGTTGTACCCTATTGACTTCTTGATAACTCCTCGATATGTGCTGCATAGGGTTGTGTATTCATAGACTCGGGGGTGATAGCCGGCAACATCATGGAATAGTCTAGTCTAGCTCAGAGGCGGGACTTCATCAACAAGCAACGACAGACATGCCGAGAAGGATTTGACCCGACTTCAAGAGCCAATATGTCGAGTGAGTTTTAAGTGATTGATAGCTTAGGGATCCTCAGTCGTATTTAGAATGAGGGTGGTGATGATATCGGGGGTTGATCATGGGCATCGGAGTCGAAAACAATAGTCGTGTCTCACCCTTGCCTTACTCAGTAGACTGAGTAAATACTGTCGTGGTTTGTTTTCTTTCGATGAACAAGTTGTTCGATATATGTTGTTCTCTTCGGTCTCGGGTCGGGTGATGGTATCGCTGGACAAATGGTGTCACAAAGAACAAGTGCAGTGTTAAAAAGGTGAACTGCCAGAGATAACAGCTGTAGACAAGACACAACCGCACGAGTGCAGGATCTGGCTGTCTATATACCCACGCTTCGATTTCAAGTGATGGTGGCTGACTTGGGATCGTACAGGAATGAACTGAGAACTAAGAATCGAGAGGCTCTAGGGGGTGATTATGAGAACATGTAGCACAGGACTGAGTGAGAAGAAGACAATGAAGGGGCTAGGTCCTAAGAAGGAAGCCTGCCGAAAGTCTCGAAGAAACAACAGCAGACTCGGGGTCACCGGCTGGGGGCAGGGACTTTGGATGGGGGAAACTTGAGGTTGCGCAGAGCCTGAGACAACGGGAAGGACATGCAAGTTATGGAGAGCTTAGAAGCACCAGTATTAATCAAATGATAGACTTCTGAGCATCTTAGAGATAGCCAGAATTGTTTCGACCATGCCATGGCGGTGTAATGGATGGCCCAACTGCAAAGGACTGGCAGCAGTGGAGATCCGCGATGTTAACGGAGCCCACGGTAACAATTAGAAGCAGGAAGCCGCGTGCAAGTGCAGGGCTATGCTGCAAATCCTCCACGATTCTCGCCATCTGGACCAAGCAAAGGTCTTGAGAGCCCTGCCTAGATTCATTCCCGATTGAGCTCACGGGCCGCAAGACGGCAGCGAATATTGACCGCCGAGAACAAGATGTATCCACCGAGTCTGGTCTTGACCAGCAGTGTCCAATTCATAGTGTGCTTGTAGTTGGTTCGTCGCTTCTTGAAGGGCGGACGCAGATATCAGCCTCAGGATATAACAAAGCGGCAGTTGTAGTCTTGTTACTTCAAGTTGGGTACGGCTTTGGACGCTGTCCTGAGCCTGGAGACCATTATAATCCACTCCTGGCCCCAGTACGAGTGCATGAGTATGCAAGTACCCGGCCGTCAATGCTTCTACGATACGCCACAAGCACGACTATGATTGGGAAAGGTCCTGCTTTGACGAGAAAGACACCATAGACGGAACACCGCAGAGCAGCCCAGGTTTGTACGGTGGAGGGACAAAAGTCAGCCACTGAGATCGAAGTGCCTGATTGCTGGGCAGACTTGTCTATGATACGAAGTCGAGATGCATCGAAACCCCCCACCTAGAGCAGACATGGGGAAAGGCAGCGGCGAGAACCGCCTGCTTGATAACAATACAATTTACGCAATGATCGACAATTAGGTCCATATTTGTTCGGAAATTTTATACACATCCAAGTGCGGCCAGGGATACAGGCACAGTCGCCAAGCGATCAAGGCACCAGCCAACCATGATTGGTATGCCACCCTCAACATTCAAGCTTTCGGTTCTTGTCAGCCCCATCCACGCACTTTGGCGGCCGAGCGGCTTTCAACTCTGGCGCCGCGACATATGATGCCCGACATACTCTTGTAGAGTACGGCGAAGAAAGATTGACGGGCCCCTGTCAGATGCCCAGGCTATGTTTCAGGCTTTGAAGGCCCCAGTCGTCCTTACACAGCGACACGTGAGGCCGAAGAAAGGTTTCACCTCCACGCACAGCGGATGCGGCATAACACTGCTGGGACAGTAGGAGACCGAAATCTATGGGGACGACGGCCAACGACTTAGTAGTTGGGGGCTTGATGCTATGACCAGGCCAGGGCAATGCCGAAGGCTCATGTGGACCAGGTCGAAATAAAGGGCCATCGAATTCACGATCAGAAGTTCCGAAGGGGGCGTTGATGATTGCGTAGATTGTCGGTGGGCCAATAAGACACCTCCGTACCCGAAGTGATGAGGAGGGGGCGGCGCAGGTCCATATCATGGTCCAGAGGCTGATTAGCTTGCCCAGAAAGGGACGCGGGAAAGCTCATTGACTAGCAGAATGACAGGCTGTAAGCCTCTGTGTTCTCCATAATAAATAAAGCATCATTGTAGTGAGTCTGATTTCGGTGTCGGTTCCCGTCTAGCAGTGCTTGGCTTGGTAGGTACAATGATGATGCCGACACCAATAGCAGCATAGACGCGTCCAATGTACACACTGGACGTCTGAGAGCATACAGGGCATAATTCGTGCTTGCAATTTGGAGGAACCGTTGAAAAAGGTAACATGTCATTGCTTTGTCTTCTAAAGCGTGGCTGGTCATGAGAAGGAGACCGACGGTACGAGTAAACGAAGGCATGGCGAATGAGAATGAGGGTCGAATTTGAGTCGGATCGGGCCGTCCATCAAGAGTATCTTTCAGACCAACGGTTGTGGCCCGCGGTGTAATTGTTGTAGTCAAAGGGGTGGTGGAACTAGAGCCATTGAATGAACAGCGCATTTACAATAGCTGAGACCAGAAAGTTTGAACCGTTCGGCGCAATTCCAGTCAGATCTCTGTGGAATGTGACATATGACTATTTCCAGACTCTAAAGCCGATCAACCTTCCTTTTGCCGCCGCAGAATGCTGATTGAGGGTGGTGATGGCACAATCACTTTCTCGCTGCAGCGTGATACAAAATCATGAAGCAGGAGTGTACTGTGAGTGATGCAGCGCGCGGCAACTACTCAGCGGCAGTGATGGCAGTAAATGGACACCATAGGCAGAGAGGCAGGTCAGTGGTGCACCCCAAGCTACAGGAGGGTGTTGCACCACCAGGCAAGGAGGTTGAGGCTGGAACTGCCAATAGCAGCATCGGCCCCTACGTTTTGTGAGCTTGAACAGCAGACATGAGACTTTGCCAATATGCATCTTTGGATCCAAGGGCAGTGATCCTTGAAATTTGAGGATGGAACAAATGAGCAAGGGCTGGCAGGCCTTGTGTGCACAGCATCTGAGCCAGATGCTAATTTGGGTGCAATACCAGCCAGGCTGGACCCAGCCCTCTGGTCAACCCGATGCTAAGGTAGGATAGGGTAGTGTTCGTGCGTAGGTAGTCCTGATCTTGATCAGAGCTGCAATGGTCATGGCGGATGAAACGTTGGTTACCGCTGTGTCAAAGCTCGGATGGCAGATGGTGAAAGGCCGCAAAGGGACCGTAATCTGGGTGGGAGAAAATCATCAGAGGTACGTAATGAGCGCGCCATAATTGTCCTGTCTTGGTGGAAGATGCGAGCGTATTGCATCCAGGGGTGGAGGGACTGGACACTCAAGTCCAGGTTGGCTCTTAGTGGAGGTTGAGGTTTGGGGATTGGGATTGGGTTTGGGGTTGAAAGGCGGCAACAAGCGAAGTCGTCACGCACGGAGCAGTCATCCTTGACCGGTCGAGCTTTCCCCGTCTCCCACATGGCCTCTTTTCCCTGTCTAAGCCAAGAAGGTTTGTAATGCTATTGGCTGACACGGCACGATACTAACGTAGACCAGATGCCCCGCCCTTTAGCGCCCCCATATTGCCAACGGTGTAGGCTCCCCGCTTGATCCACTCATGGAAGCCATCTTTAGGTATTGCACCTTCTTATGTGAGTTAATCTTAAGGTACATGTGCCTCAACGTCCCCTGTGATGATCATACGTATGCCCTGGACGAGATTGCACATTGAATCTCACGTGTCCAATGGGGGGCCTTGGTTCGGCTACTCGATCCCGGTTGTATGGTCTGAAACTCAATACTGACAGCCTATGAAGCACTCGATCACTTAGTGCTTTGTCCTTTGCAGGTGCAGACAGACACCCAGCAGAACGGACTTTGTTATCTCGTTGCCTAGCGTTCTTCGAAGATTCTACTCAAACCATAACATTAGCGCCAAGGTGAGGCTTTTGTTGGTTCACGACATGCACCAGTGGAGTCGTCACAAAGGTTCATTAACCTTTTGACTCTGTTACATCAGGGACAGACTAAGAATTATATTACAGACGGAGATTGCCATCGCCTGCCTTGTTGGTAATCTCAAAGTAAACAAAGAAACCTGACAGGTAGTATAGGCACTTCATACAGTAAAGAGGCTTCATATGACCAGAACGTACTTTGTCGATGAATGCCGGACAGGCATCAGTCAGCAAAGGGGGCTTACGATCCGCAGTAACACACCAACATCCTCTTGAGAACAAGAACGCACGAGGTCGTTTTCGGGTCACACATAGCTTAATGGATGCAGAATCAAGACATATTCTTGGAGGAGAGACAATGAAGATTGCTTGACATGAGTTTCCACCTCAAAATCCGCCCTGCAGTCAAGCTATTCTACTCCTAATCGGGACAAGCCTTTTGCATGAAGAACATCTGTCTGGAAG
>VYWZ01004245.1:0-10006 GCA_008711595.1 Fusarium xyrophilum
TTTATACTTATAGTAATCACTTTTTTATAAATAAGATTCTTCATTGTTACATTCCCTTTTTCCTCCTTTATAAAAGAGGGGAAGGTCTATATCCAAGTCCCTTAGCTTACCGATAACTAGCTGAGGTATTACCTAGATACAAGCGATCATTCCACTATCCAATCTAATACGAGCCGCCCAAGGAACCTAAAAGTGAACCCAAAAGTCAAGCAGCCGAAACGGAGGGAAACCAAGAATCACAGGGGTCCGACACTGAGAAACAACACGCCAAGCCTTCCGTGGAGACACAAGCCCAAATCTTCCCCAATGATTCTCACAAGATGCGGCGAGGCCCTCAAATTACTACCTTTTTCGTGTTCACCCGGCCGGGAATTGTTCTGGTGCGGACTTCTTCGCCGAAATCACTATCTTGCCTGACGTAGCCTCTGTTGAAGAACACTGGCACACTGTTCCTCGTGCATATCGGGCATTGCGGTCTTTTATCGATAACCCATCTTACGGTTCTAAGTATTACTTCTACTATTATCGGGCTGTTGTTGGTGAAGGGGTTCATGGTGATTGGGCTGCCTGCAATTGGTAGAGTGCTGTAGGGCAGCTGCGATGCCATAGCCACCCGACTGATCCCTGCTCTTGCTCTTGGCTCACCAAGAAGTTTACGTCCACACGCACACAGTATTTGGGTGATGGAATCGTACTAGAATCGGAATTCTGCTTTGGTTGCGATCGTGTCTCAACTAGCGAAGACCCCCTTGGCTGGGTGCAGGACGAGGGATGGAGATGGAAGAGGACTCGGCACCCCTAACCTAAGTTGTGGACAGACTTAGGTAAGCTTTACGTACATAACCTTAGCACGCCCTTAGACCAGTTGCTTTTATTATCTTGATAAATGGTCTAAAGTCTTGATAATGACTCAAGCTCTCGGAATCAAGATTCGCAAGGTCACATCCGGATCTTGCTTCAACATTGACATAGTTTTAGCAAGTCACTACTTGGGCCATTTGCTATATGATTGTGGCCCAAAACTGAACAGCAGCAATGTTCAGCGTGACAATCAGACCACAGGCTGAACATGATGACTACCAATGTCTTCCGGGCCTACGCTTCCATTGTCACTTCTTTTCTTCCAATTCTTGCCCCCGAAGTTTATTGAATGGCATTGCATGTTCAGAAGTTGTGGCCGGATGAACGGCCATTCTCTTTTAGGGTCACGATAAATCCGCCTTTGTTGGTTGAAGTGATTACTGAACATGTAGCTGCTCCCCAAAACAACATGCGAACAAATCACTCTACTGTTGAATTTAGTTACTTGCGTTGAAACAACTCGCATGTGTATATAACTCTCCCAGCGAGCCCAGATCAGAGCCACTCTCATATCCGCAGAGTTCATCAACCCCCAGTCAACAGTACTACCCTCTCCGCAACAATCACCGCTTCAACATCACTACAAAAAGAATTTCCGACTTCTAAACCCTTTCTAACCTCCAACTTCCCTCTTCAGAATGACTGTGCCTGCTATCACAGTCTCTTTTCCCAACGCCGTTCCCGGATCTCCCATGACCCGGGCAGTCACGTCCCCTGTCGAGTGGGATCACTATTACTCTGGCACACGCTTGTCCGAGAACCGAGACATCAAGATGAACGGACCGCAGGGTTTTGAGAATGATCGTATCTTTGATGTTGAGGAAGAGGGTCTAGACGCAAACTTTGTGTATGGCCGACTTTCACCTGGCCCTGCCCCTCAGCAAGATTCGAAGACACCGTCGGAATTGGACGGGTATCTCCCAGGATACCGCTTTTCCGGCAACCGCGATGCTGAGATGGACGAAGGCGATGTGAAGTACGAGGGCTCGTTTCACGAGTTTACCCTTGAGTATCCCTTTTTCCCTACTGAGGGCTTTGGAGGTTTCAGTGGCTGTTGGCGCGAGGATGACTATGAGGCTGACGTCTCGGAGTCTTGTTTTGAGGAGTCGAGTGAAGAGAGTTCCGACACTGGTGGCTCCTCGGGGGACGATATTGTCTCCTATACGATTTCTCAGAGACTTTCTGACATCGAAGACATTTGCTCGGGACTGCGAAAGCGTAAGTTTGACGAGTACGAGCAGGGTCAAATTGAAGCCGATGATTTCGAAGAGGGCGATTGTTACGAGGATGAATCTGAAGATGTTCGGCTCGAGAAACCTTGTCCTGATCCATCTGATGACGAGATGGACTTGGAAGATGTCCTGGAATGCGGGTGTTGCTCTGACTTCTACTTCAACTCCATTGACGCTCCTCATGACCATCAATATTCCCTTGAGGACTTTACCTTCCAGGGCGATGATGTCGAGATCGAGGGGTTCTCTCGAAGACTGCAGACCATTCCCGAGGTAGATGAACCTGGGAACCCAGTACCCTACGGGTATGCAGAGCATGCACCTGATGTTATTTATGTGCCCGGAGGCTTTGGGGCTGAGGATGACGTCCATCAGGGTAAACTTACGTACGTTATACTGGAGCAGGAAGTGGGTAGTCACTCCTGGCCTGATGAAATTGTACCTAGTGTAGAAGAGGGGGAGGAGGAGGAGGAGGAGGAAGAGGAGGAGGAGGAAGAGGAGGAGGATGGTAATGGGCCCTACTTCAATGATGTTCAACTTGCTTCGGCGGAGGTCAAGTACACTTTCGTTTGCTGGGTGTCAAGTTGAGCGGTGTGTGGTACTGCTGGTTATCTTACTAACCTCCTGCAGGCCCGGCTTGTTCACGAAGAATTATTGACAGAAAAGAACAAAGAAAGGTAAGTTTAATCACAGCTACTTCTACTATATTTCTTTTGTCAACCTTTGTTGGGAGTTCTCATTTGTCTTCTTTGGAGGACTAGGTGGGATGGGACGGAACAGGTAATTCTCAAGGTCAATATCAGGGGATAGCAATATAAGGGACGCTCCATACAAGCTAAAACAAAAAATCTCAAGTGCTACAATGTTATAAAGGTGAATGTCTTATGCCGAGGGTGGCAAAAGCTCCTAACCTTTGAGAGACAAGACTGGAACATCCATCCAGATGATCCAGTTCGGGGGTTGAGACTCAGAGACGAGCAAGTCTGAGTATCAGACTCGCTAAAGCAGAGACTTGTACCAATACGTGTTAGGTACCTAGTTTGGGCTTGTTTGAAGGCTACATGTATCAACTTCCCACTTCATTTCTTCTCTCCCGTCGTCTTCGGAGTAACAACACATATTCTCATCATCACCGACAACACGATCATGTCTACCGCACCTCCGCGCATCGAAGACACCGGGCATCCCAATAAACGTCAAAGAGTCGATGAGCACGGCCCGCCAGAGAATAAAGAAGCTGTACGGAGATAACAATTCTGACGGATGAGAAGAAGGCCTTAGCGGACGAGGTCAGTCGATTGAAGCAGGCCTTGGAGGATGCTCAAAACGCCACTTCCGTGGCAAACGAAGTGAAAGGTGCTCTAAAAACCGAGAACGATAAGCTCAAGGAGGCACGAGAACGGGCAAAAGCAGAGATGGAATCGATGCAGCTGGCTCTACCTGAGGCAGCAAATGTGGAAACTCGACAACGATATCTTGAGTCGGTCGAGAAATACAACTACGAGGTCAAAATACCTGCAACAGGTCATGCTCAAGTGATGAAACATTTCATTCCGCTTGTGGCTTCGGGCAAACAAGAACACGTCAATCATCTACTGGATTTTATCTATCTTGGGCCAACAGACAATTGGTACTGTCAACAGGAAATCCACGAGGAAGGAATAAAAGGGATCGTTCCGCTCAGGCCCGGTGATATTAGGACAGAATGTCCCCATCATGAAAAAACGTGCAAGGTCGTGGTGTCCAAGTCCCATGGCGCCTCCAAGTGCCATATTATTATATTTCAACTATTCCGGCCACTAGTTTCGTCAACACGATGAACTCGGCGGGTGAGGTCGTCGCTCGGTGCAGGGTAGCGCCGGCCCCACAAACCGTCAGGACAGGGTTCCGTTGCCGTTGAGCCCCTCCAACCTCCACCTCCACCAACTCTGCCGTCTTCCGATTTGTTTACTCTACCATCAGCCTTACCTTATTTACACTCCGCCTCTTCAGGTGGCACCAGCATATCTGCCAAAAAAATATACATAAACGACACCTTCACTCTCGAAACACTTTCTTTCAACATGCCACCATGGCTGCAGTTCAGCCTCGTACGCGGTCTGCCCGCTTAGTGGCCGGCTTCACCAATAAATCTACTCAACACGCACCAGCGACGGCACCAAGTCCTCATGTTCACCATGGACCTCCGGCGCTGTCGATTTTTTTGACCAATCTAAATCTTTTGGACCTCAATCAACATGAGGATTGGCCTGGTATTAGGGCCCAAACATTTGCGAGTGGTGGCTCCAGTGCGCAGGGCCTGAAGAAGAGGGTACACTGCGTTGAATGGGCGCTCTTCCAACTCTTTGCGCTATGGGATCCCGATGAAACAAAAAAGGTAAGACAGCAAACCAAATGTGAGACTCGAGCTGACATTTGTAGAAACTAAAACCGTTCTTCCCTCCTCTTGACCAAACGCAATCGGTCAACCTGCGAGCCGCCTTACTACGAGCTCTCGAGCAAGCAAAGAAGAATGGCGTCCTCGGACGAGATGCTATCGTACGAAAAACCATGCTGGACGAATGTCGAGGCGAAAGACTCGAAGAGGTTCTCGCAGCATTTTCATCTGCTGTTCTCAAACATGTCATTGTCCAAGAAGCCGCAACAAGCGGTGAACATACAGCACTTGCGCTCGGACTTGCGCTCGAGGACCGGGGATACAAGAGCGACAACACAGATCTCAACACCATGGTTTTGGCGCACAAAGTTGCGATCAGTCACATTCTCAACAGCAAGGTAGCCGCAAACTCAAGGTTCCGAGACTTTGCCGACCTTTTGAATGTCAAGGAGAAGGGCATTGCCAGAAGAAAAGAAGCGCTTGATGCCCTCGAGGGAGGCAAAACGATCTCTGAAGATGCTAGACGGGAGATGTGGCGGACACTTCGAAACAATTGGTCTGGTAATGAGCGATGGATGGAGGCGCTACTTTATGGAGACGCCAGCATCCAGAAGGATGGACTTCTGGGTATGCCATTCGATCGCGTGTGGAGAAGAGTCCAGCAAGGTCGGCTTGGTGAACTTGAGGAGCAATCGACAGGCCTACTTGAACAGCTGGATACTCGAGTCCGTGTACAGAGGGAACGACTTCAAAAGTGGCAAACCTTGCGCAACAGATTGTCCGCAGATCAGCCCAAACCATCCCCATCCAAGGTCAAACAAAAGGAGAAGGAGAAGGGCATCGATTTTGGCTTTGGTGCCCGCGAGGCACTTCATCATGGAAGTGCCAGCCCTAAGAAGGCGACTTTCGGCAAACCGAAGCTCCTCAGCGAGTACCAGGATCTTGTGTCAAACCTGAGCCAGGAGCTGCAGCGCACAAAACCTCAAAAGTCTTCAGCTCTTGACTTTTTACAGCGCCCTGCTTCCCAGAATACACCGGCCATCAATGCCCCGGCCCCGGAACCACAGGAGGAAGAGGAAGAGGCTATCAGTGAACTCGAAGACGAGGATGGGTTTGCTGAAACTCCGATTCAGCCTTTCAAGTCGAAGCTCGACAAGTCCAGAAGGCTTCCGGTGCGCCCTAAGCTGGCTCATACGGATGACTCTTTTGCTTCTGTCTCTTCGCGCGCCAGAAACTTGCGCAAGCCATCCGAGGACGAAGCTCGTATTCTTCGTGCTTCGTCAGTTGAACGAACTAGCTCACCCGAACCTGAGGATGAACCTGTCGCAGCTTCTCCACGACCTGAGTACGATGTCTCACCTCAGCTGTCACCCCATATATCTCCTCAACCATCTCCGCCTCCATCACCTCTTCCACTACAAGGATCTCCAGAATTGATGCCGGCGAGACCCTCTCCCACCCAAGAAATGGCAGACCAGATCCTCGAATCTATGGATATGGCCTCTCCTTCTCCCGTCAAACGACGACCCAAACCTCGACACACTCTTTCACTTGCTGAACGAACTCGCCTTACCATGGCTCGTGGAGCATTCGACCCCGATAATGAGGACATTGATATATCCCCACCAACGTCCGCAGAACCCGCTTCTGCAGAGGATCCCAGTCAAACATCTGTTGACGACGAATTTGATCTCATTGCACGGACCCGGAAGAGCATGGCTGGTTTCGACAAGGCGAGGCAAAAGGCCCAGTTGGACTGGCGACGCTCTCTGAGGAAGACTAAGGCACCCCCTAAAAAGGAGGGAAGTTCTTTTCCAAAGGTGGAAGAGGAAGACATGACCATCATCACTGATGAACTCATGGCTGAAGAGGATATGGAGGCAGTCTTCAGATCACGACCCAAGATCAAGGCCAGCCCTCTGCCAAGTCCGACCAAAGATTGGGATGACGACGAATATATGTAGTCACGATAATGGATTCTCCTTAATCATAGTTTACATGCTCTCATATAATCTAGACCGTGCTTTTACCCTCTACCAGCCCTGCTTCTTGAGCTCCATAACTCTGCTAACAGTCGCCTTGAAACCATGCTTAAATCGTGATCGCCATCGCTGACTCCTTAGTCTCTTCTTCTTAAGACCCTTTCGCTCGTGGAACTTTTGGCTGTGGAATTTGTTCTTGACTTGATCCTCTCGGATGATTCTGTTGAGAACTCGAAGAGCGACCATGGGTGTGGGACCAGTGGTCTTGGTTACTCGGTCCTTGATGAAGACTGTACGACCAGTGACGGGTTTAGCGCGGATTTGAGGTCGGGCAATTGGGTCCGAGTCAATCTCGGCGCCATATGCGCTGGATTTATTGGCAACGATGGATGCAATGTCCAGACTGAAGGGTTTCGAAGCATCGTAGGCGTGGCTAGGCTTTGATTCCATGGTAGATTCGGCGACAGAGCCGGCGGGAGGCGGGGCAGGAGGAAGACTGCCAATGAGAGGGTTCGATCGAGCTACAGGAGCGACTGCTGGAGATGCCTCGTCACCTGCGAGAATCTTGGGGCCTGCTCGGAAGGCGAGTGAGGTTGTGAATGTCCTCTTGGCGAGGCATGTTGAAGGTATAGCTACTCTCGACAATATCGAGCAGCCAATTCTGAGCGAGGCGGCCCTAAATCTATCAGCCACCAATTCAAATGTACAGGGCCAATTGACTCACATCTTGTCGATATAGCTAAACCGCCAATGGCCGTCGTCAATAGCTGTCCCAGAACAGGCGTTGGAGAAAAGTCGCGATATTCGGATAAATGTAGGTGCGAAAGAAGGCGGGATTGTGGACCGAAGACCGGCCCCACATTAACATTTCAGCCTCGTGCCTGGATGCCTCAACACGGTTTGCGCCCGCATAAAGAATCGCGAAACAAGATCCAAAAACAATTCCATCGTTATCTTGACGAATAGTTTACTCAAAAGCCTTACGCGACCATCCTCATCCCCTAGTCTCCGTGCGTGCACGCGACGGCGCCACTATGGCGTATAACCCTTATGGCAGTATGTTTCCCTTGAATCAGTATCAGCAGAGCTAACTTGAGTAGACAATCCTTACGGCGCGCCTCCTGCGTATGGGGGATATCACGGATCAAACAATGCCCCTCCAGGAATGGCTCCTCCACCTGGTCTAGGTGCGCAAGCTCTGCAATACCCTCACTACCCTTCTAACATGTTTCCAGGACCTCCTCCAGGCATGTCTTCTGCTCCGGGAATGGCACCTCCAGGTGTCCAGCAGTCTAGCGCCCAGCAAGCTAATCGTCCAAGCGGCCTTCCACCCAACTTCCAAGCGTCTGCCAACATGCCCAACATCAACTTCAACGCCCGCGTGATCCGACTCGGTACATCGCAGCAGGTGAAACCCGGTACTCCCACCGCGGGCGGTCGTGATATGCCCATGCCCAGCGGTGGACGACCTGGCTTGGGGATGGACCGAGGAGGTGATCGAGATCGAGGCGCGAGGGAAGCAACACAGATACTTATTCCCCCGACGAACGAGGAGAAGCTCCGAACGATCTTCATAAACGAGATTCCCGAAGGCTTGGGCGGCGACGAAGGGATCCTACGACTTCTGGGTGCTTGCGGAAAGCTGCGAAAGTGGGATTCTGAAGCAAGTGTCACCGAAGACCATAAAGGCGTTAAGTTCGGTTTCGCTCTTTTTGAGGACCCTTGGTCGCTGAGTACTGCAGTCAAACTTCTCCACGAGCAACAAGTCGAAGTCCCCGTCAAGCGGCAACCGGTGGCAGCAGATGCACCCAAAGACGACACG
This sequence comes from Fusarium xyrophilum, assembly GCA_008711595.1. Lineage (NCBI taxonomy): Eukaryota > Fungi > Ascomycota > Sordariomycetes > Hypocreales > Nectriaceae > Fusarium > Fusarium xyrophilum. The sequence goes on from VYWZ01004245.1 coordinate 8,275, forward strand.
TACGAGGGTATCGACAAGACGAAGCTCAAAGTTGAGGTCGATGGGAGTTCGCTCAAGTACCTGGAATCCTACGAAAAGGGTCAAGACGGTGCAATTGGTTCGGAGAAGCTCGAGGCGGCCAAGTCAGCGCTCAAGGAGGTTGTTCGCGATCTGTTCTACCCTAAAACCAACACAACAAATGAGGATATCACCATGGGCAACACCGAGTCTGGCCAGAATGTCGAAGTTGTGAATATCCCAGTGGCTCAAGAGGACGAACTTGCGGATATTCCAGCTGAGATGAGGGAAGTTGTGGCACAGGAAATCGCTGCTTTCCGAGAACGCAGCAACCAACGAGATCTGGAGCGTCTAAGAAAGGAAGAAGAAATGGAGGAGATGGAGCGACGACGGAATGGACCAGCCCGACACTCTCGACTCGATTCACCACCAGCTACCAACAACATTCCTCTTGGTCCAAGAGGCAGCATAGCAAATGCACCATCAGGACCCAAGGGACAGAATGGACAGCGAGTTGCCTTTGTGAATGGAGGTATTTCCAACACAGACCTTTCAATTCACCAAGAAGTTGACGATACAGACGTCAGTGATGGAGAACTGTACCGACGGTACAAGTCCAAGAAGGAGGAGGAGGATGAGAAAGCATACCTCGAAGCTGAGCGCAAATGGAGCAACAGGGAACGGTCAAGACAAGCAGCAATAGATCGAGAGCGTGAGCGAGAACGTCAAGACGCAGAGTCATTCGAACAACGAAAGCAAGAGCAGGTTGAGCGAGAAAAGGCATGGGATGATGAGAAGGAAGCAAGTCGCAAGATACACCCTTACTACCGCGATCACGGCGGTTGGGCTCGCAAGCGCGCAGGTGACCGTGCAGATGAGGAAGCACGAGATGAAGCAGACAGAAGGGCAGAGCACGATGAACAGCTTCGTGAAAAGGCTGAGATGGAGCGTGCACGCGGTATGGCCGACTCGTTCCTCGACAAGCAAGCTGAAGAGATGGGCCAGCGACAAGCACCTGCCGCTGCACCACAGCCGTTCAAGCTATCCCTCGGAGCCGCAGCTCAGAAGGCTCAGGCATCCAGGGCAGCACCACAACGGCGCACAATCGCAGAGGTGGAGGGTCTCTTGGACGACGAGGAAGCAGATGCTTCTACAAAGCGACAACTCGTACCTATCCAATTCGAGCCGTCCTCTGCTACAGCTCATATGACGGAGGAGGAAATCTCACAGGCTGTCCGATCCCTGGCCCAGGAGATCCCATCGGACAAGGACGGCCTGTGGGGATGGCAGGTCAAGTGGGAGTTTATGGATGACGCAGTGGTAAAGGACAAGCTCCGACCATTCGTGGAGAAGAAGATTGTCGAGTATCTCGGTGTGCAAGAAGAGATGCTCGTGGAAGCAGTGGAGGAACATCTTCGCGCTCACGGTACAGCAGCCGCTCTAGTGGAAGAGCTAGAAGGAGTACGTTCCCCCCAGGTTTATACCTTGTGATCATATTGCTAACTGACGTTTCACAGGCACTCGATGACGAGGCGGAGGATCTTGTCAAGAAGCTCTGGCGCATGGTGATCTTTTTCACTGAGAGCGAGAAGCGTGGACTACCGGCGTGAAGGGGGGTATGCTTAAAATGTACTATTATCATAGTTCGATGGGGTTGCAATACCAGTGAAACTAGGTGAGGGTGTTTTGAGAGCTGTGGGGGATATACATACAATGTCTCTGTCTCTGTCTCTGT
>VYWZ01004254.1:0-11068 GCA_008711595.1 Fusarium xyrophilum
GCAGAGCTCACCCGGCTCCGCCAGATCGCGCGATTGGCTATGTGACCATAGCAAAACACACAACTTCCCATTAATCCCTCTTCTGTGGATGGGCATCCAATCCCTGCCCTTCAGCTGGACCTTACAGGTACCGAAGCTGAGGAGCCGGAGATTATCGTCATATTTTACCACGGCGGTGGCTTGAGGGTTGGCGAAGCGGATAGCGAAGAACTATCATGCAGGCATATTGTCAAGTCAAGCATTGCCAGGATTCGACTTTACTCGGTAGGATATCGCCTACTGCCTCAGAATCCAGCTACCGTGTGTCTTTCTGACAGTCTGGATGGTTTCCATAAATTCCACAATCCAAAGATAAGAACTATCGTTATGGCGCAAGCAGCTCCTCAGGGTACCATTCACGGACTGCTACTGAGGTGTCCAGTCACAGCGGACAGAGCCAGTGGCGAGGAATATGTACCAGAAAAGTTACGACCGTATCACATAAGCGTGTCTGAAACGTTCATCACATCGTTGGGCGGATATTTACAATGAAATAAATCTAGGGATGGCCTTTAGAAACTACCTCTTGAGGTTTCGGAAGATGAGCTGAAGGGACACCCTCGTACTTGGATTCAGCTGACTTCGAACGACCCCCTATACTCGGATGGGCTATGCTATACCATGATTCTTAGGGAAGCTGGTATCGATGTCAAGGTCCAAGTGGAGGTGGGCTGGCCGCTACCTTTTGGCTCAAGGCTCCTCACCTCGATCATGCCCTGACTTGCGAGAAACATATGCTGGACGGATTACGATGGCTTCTCAAGTAGAAGAAGATAGATCGGAACGGGGCACGCCTTTCCCATTGCTTCCTAGCACAGGATATCTTGGTCTGTTTTCTTATTGTTCTCATGACCCAGCAAGTACTTCATACCCTCCAATAGAGCAAAACAGTAAAAAAAAAAAAAAAAAAGAAAGAAGGAAAGAAATAGAAACATAATCTTTTAAATGTAATTCAAGGCTGTAAAATATTGGAACTCTTTTCAGATACCAAGCCTTAGGTGAGTCGTGGCTTTGATCTTCCTCGCGACACAGATACCTATTCGAGAACAAAAATTTATTCAACAGAATGGTTGGCAATAGTGACCACCAAATACCCCAGTATCCTGATCTTACCGTTGGATTATATTTAAGGAGAAACACCATCCTACCACCTGGCATATGAAAAAAGACTTGAGTTGTCTCCCGACTCGATTAACTTCTGATTTACATAGAGAGCAAGGTTCAGATCACAGCTCTGGCATGTCGTAGTCGTGGAAGTACGGCGAGGAACAACGAACTAGTAGTAACTGAAAGGTCAAGGAGCTAGCTGAAGTAGGAGTTGGATACGATCCTCTCACACTGAAGCGGCAGGTATTGCTGAAAGTATCAGCATGAAACTAGACAAAAAAGCGATGCGTTTCTTGACAGCAAAAGCATTCAGGTCTATCAAACAAGAACAAGAGCAAACCTGCGAGTGCCAACGTTCCCACTCAGAGTCAACGGAAAATAACTCCATGAGGCATCGCTTGGCCCCTAAACTCCAGCATTTGTTCTCCCAATTGAATCATTCCTGGGGGTTCAAATTCTGTTTCTTGTTTTTTCTTCATAAGTGCTTATTCCTGGTGTATCATTTTCCCTCAAGGTTTCGCATATTGGGCCGTCCATTCCTTGGCAGTTGCAATGGCGGCCTGCTCATCCTCCTTCCAGCTCTTGGCGACATCTGCAGCGAGAGGGTCATCCGGGTTTGGAGCACCGAGGAGGGCCTGGATCGACAAGAGGATAGTTCGGATCTGAAGGGCGGGAGACCAGTTATCTGTAGCGTTTGTCAGCTTGACGGTCCCAGACATATGTGCATCCTGATATGCAACCCACTCTTGAGGACATCGAGGCAAATACGACCAAGCTTATCGACGTTTGGGTGGAAGATCTTGGTGAGGAATCGAATCTTGGGAGGAGTCATTGGATAATCGTCCGGGAGGAAGAGCTCGAGGCTGAAAACACCACCTGAAGTTTCGATTAGTCGGCAGATCAGCCGGTAGTGATACAGAACATACCCTCATACGGAGACTGGGCAGGACCGTGAATTTGGACATCGAAATATCGGAGGTTATCCTCGTGAGGAACGGCACTGATTCCTGGAACACTGTATCGGGACGAGTGTTAGGTTACGAAGTCAGGGCGCAACAACTGTAGCCTCGGGGATGACCTACGGCTCGGCCATGAGCCGTTCTGTCTCTTTGATAATGCGCTTGGGGAGAGCCATGATGGAGTGGGGGGGGTATGTGGAGGTATTTCGATGATATTCGTTATCGGCGGATGCGGTTCTTGTATCGGTGAGTGCTTGTTCGTAAGATATCGTGTCGTCGTAGCGATACCTTTCGATAGAGTCACGTGTAGAAAGGTTGTGGTTGGGTGAGGTCTAGAGTTGAATGGCTTGAAATACCTGGCGGGCACTTATTAAGGTCAGGGGCGGGGCAGTCGCAGTGGCAGGCAGGTAGTTAGTAGTAGAGCCCAGTATTATCCGGAAGCAAGCAATCTACTAAAGTAACAAACCCCGATGGGAGTGATTAAATGAAGAGAAAGACTCTGGCAGCGCGTCACAAATGAATAGAATTGTTGAACACCTGATCGTTTAATGAATCAAGTGACAATATTAACAAATGGCTAGGCAAAGACGGGTAGATAGATAAGCCATAACTATGCATCCATTAAGTTAGTTAGTAGTTTGTCTCTAGTAGAGGTAGAGAGTTATACTTGAAAGTATACGTCCTCTACAACGTCGCGGAAGGTTCCGTCAAGTGCTGAACCTTTTTTCACAGGTGGGCACTTCAATGGCCACCACACCTCAAACAGCAGGGGCGGTACTTGTGAAACGACGTCGTGCGCTCTGACCACCTCCTCCTGTCAATCATTCATCCAGTGAGGAACGCGAGCTCAGGTGAGCAACTTCATTAATAACATCCATTCTTTATGCAACGTTCGTTTTGAAGAATACCTTGCCCTAGGCAACTCTTCTCCCCTGCTGTACTTAAACGCATCTTTCCTTTTTGGCTTCTTGTGGACGATGACATGATTCAAAGCCATTCAGTGGCAGTTCGCCGTGTCTCCAATCCTTTAGGTACCTCATAGTTGTTATCATACGAGTTGCGACATGAGGAACGTCGTGATACCCTCTCGAGATAGCCCATCACTATGCCCTTCTTCGACCGACTTTCTGATGCCCCTAGGAAGGGCAAGCTGCTCATCAAATCCGCCTACGAGAGCGAAAGTTTCGAGTCAGATGGCACCATTCATGTTGATGGCCCAGTTGGCTCTGCCACCATCTCTCCTGCTGGGCGAGACGTCGCTTTGGCTTCGTAGGTTAAGACTAAACTGTTGACTTGATAGATCCTAACAACCAAATAGGCCTGATGGATTGGCAATCATAGATCTTGACTCGCCATATAGCCCTCCCCGGCGACTGAGGACTCATGGCCTCCCGTGGTTGGTTGTGGATGTCCAATGGTCACCCTTTGCTGCTCGCGACTACTGGATCGTCTCAGCTGCCAACCATCGTGCCCTGGTGTGGAATCTAAATCGCAGGGAAGACTCAAGTTCAGGTGCCATAGAACATTCTCTTCAGGGCCACAGTCGTGCTATTACAGACGTCAACTGGTCTGCTCACCATCCAGACCTCTTGTCGACCTGCTCAGTAGATGGCTATATTCACGCATGGGATCTTCGAAGACCACGCCAGCCTGTTTTGACCTTCTGCGACTGGACCGCTGGTGCATCTCAGGTCAAATACAACCGCCAAGCATCTCACATTCTGGCTTCTGCTCACGATCGATGGCTGCACATTTGGGATGAACGCCGTTCTTCTGAGCCTCTGAAATCTATTAAAGCTCACAAATCCAAGATATATGGTCTGGACTGGAATCGATCTGACCCCAAGGTGATCGTCTCCTGTTCCATCGACAAAAGAATCAATTTCTGGGACTATACTGCGGAAGAGCCCTTGCAACATACCATTGAAACTGGATTTCCAGTGTGGAGAGCTCGCCATACGCCTTTCGGACACGGCCTCCTCGCAATACCCCAGAACGAACCAGGTGATCTTTATCTCTACGACACCAACTTTGAACCAGAATCGAAAGTGACCAGTCAACCAATCGATGTCTGGCCGGGGCACGGAGATCACAAAGCAAAGGAATTTCTGTGGCGATGCCGTGGCGGCATAACTGACGACGGTAAAGACGCCCGTGAATTCCAGCTCGTCTCCTGGGGCACAGACAACGAACTGAAGCTTCAATGCATCGACACCAAAATCTTCGCCGCTATTGGCCATAAACGCGGCATGCCAGCCGATCCAGCAATCAGTATCACTCGCAAAGGCGCAACATACAAGACTTTCCGTACAGCCGACGCAAGTACGGATCGCGATCGTAAATCCGCCACAATGAGCGATCACCGGCCTGGCACCAGCTATCATAAGCAAAGTGCTCTTACTCTAGGAATGCGATCAGGCACAACTCGAAGCCACCGTACATCGATGGCGTGGCGAGGTCCTTCAATGAAGGCCAAGGTGTCTGGAAGATCCGTCGATCGTAACCAGTCGCAAATAGGATGGATGAAAGGAATTGCCATGACCAAGAGAAAGGCATCAACGAGCGCCAAACGACACTTATCGAAAGACTCGGGTATCTTTGGCCATGGATACCCTGACGATGAGTGGGCAGAACCTGAGTCTATTCAGGAGGAACTTCTACGCATCAGCCATCAACTTCCGAAAGTGAGGTGGGACAACATTGATATGGACAGTTTGACTCTCAACGTCTCAATGAACGGCCCCTGGGGCGCCGATGGGGAAACCATATTCGTCAAGGTCCGGATTGATATTCCAGTCGGCTATCCCAAGACCAGGGCACCAAAGTTCTATGTTGAGAAATCGTCCTTCATGCCTGCAGAAACTCACAAGAAGATTGACCGCGAGATTCATCAACTGGCCAATCAGTTCTTGCAGAGGAAAAAAAACTGCCTCGAGGTTGCCTTTACGTATCTCCTTGGGGAAGTTGATCTTGAAAGCAGCACGGCTTTCTTCAAGAATGTTCGGGATCTAGATGATGAGCTTGGTGGCCTGGCAGACGAGAGCTCTAGTGAATCCGACGGGGATATCCCCGCTGGCGGTTCAGCATCCATGTCTCAAGAACTGCCCCCTCATAACGAGCTGGGTACCGCGCTTGCGCCTCCGAATAGGACAATCATGCCACCGCCACCCAGGACTTGTGGTGCCAGGTTCTCACACAACGGACGATTGGTCTGCTTCTTCCCCTCCAAAGAGGAAAAGGCGCGCGCATTGTTCACAACCACTATGGACGCTTATAGGGAACGCCCCAAGGGGGAACCATTCTTTGCGGGCTTTGGCAGAATCGCACATGATCTTGGGCCTCGGCAACGTGTTATGGCGGAAGACAATTCAGCGTCCAGCGGGGATTCTGATACCTCTGCCTCTGGATCGTCTTCATCCTCATCATCTTCGAGCGATTCAGAATCTACGTCGATGCACAAGATAAATCTCTGGTACCACCCTAGCCGCCAGTTTAGGAAAACATGGAGCGAAGACAGATCAATACGCTCGAGTGGCGGTGGTACAGGAGTAGGCACTGGTACTGGCACTGGCACTGGCACAAGTCGTCGCAGGCCTGGTCGCCCCAAGAACCTAATGTCGATACATGACTTCCGTGGTCTTCTCCCCTCGAAAGAGGAATTGGCGCGTGAGTACGCCATATTTGGCGACGGGGCCGAGGTCTGTGAGCACAACGCAAAGGTTGCTGAGAAGTACAACGCTCGAGATCTGGTTGATGTCTGGCGATATCTTGGGCTTCTATTGAAGAAGGGCGTTCCGCTCGAGATACTCGCCCACAATCAGAGGCGCGATTCCATCCTGGTAATCGCCCACGATGTGGTTTCCCGGTGCAATGCCGATACTCCTCCTCTCGACTCCTTTTTGGAAAGACATGAAGGTGCATTGTCGGGCAGAGTCAAATGGGGTAGACATCCCTTGGCCAGGGACTTCATCATGGACCTTTTTGCATACTATGAGCAGATTGCGGACATCCAAATGTTGGCAATGCTTTCTTGTATATTCAGCGAATCTTCTGCTGCAGACAGTGTGGCTTACTTTGAATCGCATCTACCGCAGCCCGAGACTCCGCTCCCCTTCAAGACACCAGGTTTCTCGCTAGACTACTTCCCCACTGATGCCTCGCTGTGGAATATTGGTGGATGCAGTTATACCAACTCAGCTATTACGACACCTATGACAGTGCACACTCCTGTCCACTATTCTGGATCTCAGGCCTCAGACGAAGGAATATGGGGTGGTGATGCAGCATCGAACTCGTACTCTTGTGGAGAGACGCCGCCAAATAGATTCAAGCAGTATTTGGGGGAAGTCGAGGCACCGCCCAGCGTGTCTACGTCTCCAAACACACGATTTCTAAATAGAGCAAACTCGGGTCTGGCATCAGCTTTTGCTGCCAACCTGCCACGTTCGTTTGCAGGATCCAGCTCGTCGTCACCTCCAAATCAAGTAAGAAAGAGACCCAGCCCTGCTGAGACGATTCTCAGCAGTCTGGCTCCGGGCAGTGTTACATGGAGTGCGTCGACCGCGATGGACTCGAATGGTGGGAGAACCTCTTTGGATGACGACGATTATGGGAGGTATGATTATCTGTCACTTGTGCCCACGAAGATTGCCGTCACAACAGAGGATCAGACCGCCTTCGACGATGATGGTTGGCTGAACGTATCCATGCTCGAGTCCAGCCAGGCAGATGTCCATGCTCGTTATCGATATGCGTATGCTGAAATGCTGCAAATGTGGAATCAACCACTCTCCAGACTCGAGATTATGAAATTCAACTCGCTCAAGGAGGACGTGGCTGGAGGGCATGGTGACGACGCCTTCCATGAGCCGGGCGCTGGCCACGATAGCAAAGCAATCAACTCATCGCCTATTGCCATGGGCAAGAAGGATCAGCTTCAAGCGTTGCTTGCATCAGGCCGCGGTCTTGATGTCACAGGGATGTGCCGCATACACGAGATCCAGCTGGAACCACTTCGTTATACTTCCAGTGACTCCAAGGTCGGTGGTGCTGTTGGTACATGTGATCGCTGCCATCAAACTCAGAGTCAGCTCACATGTGTGTACTGCCTTGAGCCTGTGGATGCTCTCTTCCCTCCATGCTTGGCTTGTGGTTGCGCAAGTCATGAGGCGTGTCTAGCAGAGTGGCATGCTGCCGGCGAAACGCAATGCCCCGCAGGCGACGAGTGCAACTGTGTGGAGGAGGCAGCAGATGGCCAGGTAGAATCATGGGCAGCCCTGCAGGGAGCCATGCTCAAGGGGCAAAGACATATGATGATGTTACCTGGCCCAGCCTTGGATGATAGCGACGACGACGCAAAGATGCCTCGTAACTGGGAGAGAGTTGAGTCCTCTTTTCCCTTGCGAATGCAGGGCCTTTCCGCCGCCAGTATAAGTCTGGGCAACAGGCTACGCAAATCAGCACGAGAGTGGCCACGGGCTTCGAGTCTGAAACGAAACGGTCGGAGGAACGTAATATAATGTCTCTGTAGTAATGCCTTGGGTATACTGCTGGTGCTCGGTTGCAGCAACTCAGGAGCCATAAAGCCCAGGTATGCATGCAACAATGTCCAAGATATCTAGGCAACTGCTTTATCAACAGGACAAGAATGACATCTGGCATATCAACAATTGTCACGCCAATACTATTTAATATGCAGTTGCGAAATCTTCCATTTGCACCGACGACATGACATCAACTCTTGAACCTTGTTCTAGCCAGATTTATAGGTAAACAATCATCTGCCTAACAAGAGTACACACTTGTTACTCTTTGCCTGGCAACAGTGCAGCAATTCAACTCACAGAGCCTAACTCAATGATAATATCCAATTTTTTAATTTTTTTTTTTTTTTTACAAGTTCGAGGTAAACTAACAAATCAAACACAAATACAAGAGAGAGCGCAACGGCCAACATTACACTCAAAGCATCAAGCGAAGCAACTTAACTTCCAACTTCCACTCCCATCCCAATCCTTATGCTTTCATAAACACGACAAGATACTTACCCAAGATCCATCAGACTACCAACCTGACAAGTCTCATCTCGAATCGGGGCCTCGAGTCTCATTCGGGTCAGAATCCACAAGTCTCTGATTCTGTTGAGTTGGTGCTCCCTAGAGTCCGAATACGGGTCTAGGTGCGTCCATTCAAGCTCTTTTGGCATCCTATACCGACCGCGCCATTGTCCGACGATCCACAGACGGACAATTGTACGAGGAAACAGCCCATTTACAAGGTCCTCGCCAGCGAGTGCAAGCTCTGAGACGTCAGACCGAATCAGCTGAGAAGTGTACTCCACGCGGTGGGTATCTTTCTTGGTCGTAGCAGAAACCATAGTACTCACCTCCACGTCTGTTTGCTGAGGAATTGAGGAAGGGTGAATGACTTTGGTAGCTGCGGCTGGTAGGTCGCAGGCACATCATAGTAAACTCTTCAAGTTGAGGAAATGTCCTGAGGCTCAGAGGTCGCCAAGCATATTCTGTCAACTGGATGTGTGGAATAACTTCACTATAATCAAAAGTTGACGCAACCAGACGGAGGTCAAGACTGATGAGGCTGTACTCACGAGGAGATCCAAACTGCGAAGGGCACGGCCTTTGGGAAAACCATGTTGTGTGTCAAGAAGGTGTCCTTTGTGACAGACATTCGCCTCGACCGATGGTTCCTGTCCTGGAAACGGGTGCGGTGAAGTCGCTCGAACATTTGATATGGTCCAGGTCTAGGCATATGAGATTCGGCGTATATCATTGCCTCGATTTTGCCATAGTCATCTTCGCATCTGGGTGCTCGTTTAGGGAGGAAACTGACAATTCTGGGCCCAACGAGCTTGTCAATAGCACTACCCATGGTAGCGAGTATTACTTGCTCTGTGTTGCGAAGTACCGAAAACATTGTAGAGGTAGCAAGATTGTGAGTATGGTCAAAGCTGTTGGGTTTGCGATGTTGAGATGGATCTCTTCTTGGCAAATGCAAATGGAAGATGGTGTGGTTATCAGAATACCTAGACTACGTGGCATGTTGTCTTTACTTTATAGCCAAAGCATATCCGGAACATCAGTATAAAGATGAAGTGTTCGTCATCTCGGGACGTTGTCCGTGTTATCACATCTCCGTTCGAACATTAGAAGGCTATATATAGCTCAGTCAGAGGCTAATGTTATATCATTCTCTGTTCGCCTGAACACTACTATAATAACGCCCATCTCAGTGCGAGGACACATGTTCAGATGTTCCATGTCAGGCAAACAAACCGAAGTACTTTGAACTGTAGAGCGATACAAGAACAACATTAGATGTTCAGAAGTTCAATTGCAAGATGCAGGTTTCCCTTGAGGATTGAGGAAATATGTAGTCTTTTAGTTTTGTCATTTCTTTGATCATTCTACTTGTTTAGAAGAGAGATAATTAAATGCGATACGTAACAGAAATAACATACCTCAGTATGTTTTGGATGAATACTCAAATAACCAGATGCCGTTGCTTGTTTCATCATTGAGCTGCGTGAAATGATAGCGCCTAGACCACTGCTTGTTCCGATCGTTGTGCCCGTCATTTCTGGCTGGACATAATAGTCCAATAAGTTTTCTTCACACCCTGGGCCCCTCTCCATATCTCTTCTTCATTTACCCTCGGGGAGTGTCAATTTGTTCTTCCTCGTGTCGGTGCCGTTGTTGAACCTCATGCACATATCAGTTGTCCAGGACCTTAGTACTGTTCCCATCATTCAGTGGCAAAGCCTTGAGCCTTTCAAAGGTGTCTCCCCCATCCAATTCAGTTACCTTGAATGCTACGTCGTCTTACTTCCACTCCGGATTCGCTCCATTCATCCCGTTGCAAGTCAAACGTCAGAATTCTCTCGACAACCACCCATCTCATCCTGTTTTCGTAGACGACTTTCTCTTCGCCAGCTTGCCATGAAATGATTCGGATCCATTTCTGTCCGTCATCAGGGGCCCTGTATCTACCTTCGAGGAAGGCAACCTTGGACAGCATGATACTGCGATGCCTGTTGAGTTCATGGCAGTCTTCTTTGCCGCAACGGCCGTCTTTCAAGACAGCTTGTGATTCTGGCTCGTTCAGGTCCAGGGGTGCCATCTCAATAATGTTCTCGTCCACCCAGTATCTGAACTGCTTCGCCAACTGTTGAAGTCGCTTTCTGTATGGCAATTCTGGATCCACCTGGACCATCCACCCTGGGTCGATTTCCCCGACCTTGACAATCCACATATCATCCACGTTAGGGAACCAGAACCTGTCGAATTCGATTTTCCTAAAATCTGGCTGTCGGTAACACGCCGATAGATAGACAGAATAGTGATAGGGTCCCTCCACCCGTCCATCATCAGGGAAGCAGTCCCAGAAGACGAGACGCCGTATCCGCGGGGCAAGACCATCTAGGTACTGGTCGGTCACCTGATCTGAGATCCTGTGGTCACAGAGGAGGATGTCCCTGGAGAAGTCGAAGTATGATCCATTACCAATTGGTTCGTACCCGACGCGAGTTTCATCTCGCGCTTCCGCAGTGAGTTGTGTAACGGTAGGCAATGGATAAGACCGGCTCTTTTGAACCAGATCACCGTACAAAACGATACGGGGCTCACTGGCTCGTGACCATATCTTCAGACGAAGTTCTGTTGGTAAAGAATTAAAGTCGGTCGTAGCTGAGGTTGAGAGGGACAAAGATGACATGGTCTCGAGGTCATGAGACGAAGAAGACATGTCCATCATAGCAAATAGAGGGGAGAGTATATGAACTCCAGAGAATAAAGACCAGCAGAAGACATCAAAGTTTGGCTGCCAACAAAGAGGTATCAGCGGCGGTTTTAATCTCACGTCGGGTATATAGTGTCGAACCCCAGAGCAGGGGTTCTCACGAGGACAGACGGAAACGGTGTCATACCTACAAGTAAGGGGGGGGGGAG
>VYWZ01004285.1:0-10618 GCA_008711595.1 Fusarium xyrophilum
ATATAAAGCTAGAAGCTGCCCTTTTTACTTTAATCTTAAGTTAGTCTCTAATTATAGCTTTGCCTAATAAGGGAATAAAGGACTTATATTCTAATAGCGATAGCGTTGCTGTAGCGCTGATAGCATATTGTCTGATTCCGGTGATGTATGTTGTTGGTAAGCAGTTTGCTGATGGAATAGACTTTTGTTCGATTATATTGTCTGAGACCCTAAGATCTCGTTGTCTGCTTCGTTACATTGAGTCAAAGGGTGCTTGAAGCTTCATCATTCACGACCTTTGACGCTCCTTGTCACTGTACAGCCTGAAGCTCCTAGTTCTGCAGCTGGCATCGTCCAAACCTACTCTATAATAGTCCACATACATGTAAATCAAGCCAGTCCTCTGGTTTTCTTCTCCTCTTTCTTTTATCCTCGATTATCACTCTTTCCGTATTGACCCATTACTAAACTTTATCACTCTAACGGCACTTCAGCTTCGCTTAACTTGACTAAGAGCTTGCATTCTTTACATCAAATCAGGGCTATCTGTTCATCTATAAGCAATATTATATTCGGTCCGTCCAAGCTTCTCCCTGCATTATCCGTCTCAAAAGGAAGCTGACCATGACAGACAATCCCTCGACGTGCTTTTCACTCTGGAAGCTGGAGTTCGGATCACTCTTTACCAGGCTCCTTTCGACCCCCACGGCGTTTTCAGGGCGATGGATGAGATCATCGTCAAGTTGAAAGCACACATCGCCCAGCTTAATACAGACAATGAAGACCTTCAAGCTCGTCTTACGAAGCGGGACATTGACGTCGATATCTAAAGACAACTCGGTGACGGTCGTAAAATCGTAGGTTTCCATGCCAAGCTATTGACAGCGATTGAGATGATGAGGTGCATTTGGGACAAGTCTGGCAAACACAGGAGAATTTAAGTAAGTTTAGGACATCATCTTCGACTCTGTCCTCACCCGTTGCAGAGAATAGTCATGTATAGGGAAGTGAGTGTAGAGGCGGAGAATGGGAGAAACTTCGGTAGTGTCAATATAATAAAGATCACAGTATAAGCTCGTGTGGGTCCGCCAGAGCCTTCATAGAAAGGGCCTCACAGAAAGTACTTCCTCTTTTATCGACGTCCCATTCTTAGTATTGTTTGATCAATATCAATAGGCTCCGTGCTTGCCATTAAATCTTCTTGTCAAGGGTACCAGATGCTATTCCAGGGATGGAGCATTAACAGACATCCACAGTAACCTGACCACAAAAATCACGAGGTGATCCAAGACACCACGCACCATCGCAATATAATTGCTGACGTTCACAAGAAGGTCGGTTACGATAAACAGGCCTTGTGTCTAATACTACAATGGTATAATGTGACTTTCAACTTGGCCTCAGCGAACTCGCAGAGTTTGACCAACATGGACCGGTTTCCGACTTCATGAAGTTCAAGATAGTAAAGCTCATCTGCGAGACCCGTGAATCGTGGGAAGATCGAACTCCATTCCCGGGCAGGCTTGTCCAAGGAAGCAGGGAAGCCAAAGTTGCTGGCATTGAAAAGTGACATACTCAGCTTTCCTACTCTTTACTCATTAGTCGTGTAGGCAAAGCTCACTGTGCGCCTGTCGAAACATACGAGAAAGGCGGTTTGGGTAGTTCTGGTGATATCCTTCATTCAGGGGCTGCGAAAGGCTATTGTGTTCCGTTGCAACATGAGCCGAGAGCCTGTACAGATATCTGGTGTCACTCACCAAAGCGTGGGGAGGCGCTTTGACAATGAGACATGCGCGGCCTTTCCGATGCGCAAATCAAGTTCGAGCGTTTCAAAAGTCACGAACTCGGATGCTTGTGGGTGAGGATGAATTGGGGAATGATGATCCGAGGACGACGACGACTAGGGGGCGGGCGAGGACCTGCTTGGCGAGCTTCGGAGTCGACACTGGGATGAGTAACCGGCCGAGGCCAAAGACTGCGCATGAGAATGCTGCATGTAGGTTTCTGCCTTGTACTTTCACCTTAGGCAAAGACATTTGTGGTCGTACACGCTCAGCTTTTGGTAAGGACTGGCCAGGTCAGACAAACAAGTCAGTCTGGTGGGTTTACGCCGCCAACTTGCTCGGGGGGTTACTGAAATTCCACAAAGGCCCGGCGCAGAGGATCGTCATCTGTCCGATTGTTCCAGGATCAAGACATTTTGCCCCCTTTTATTAACAGCAATATCATTCAATAGGACACAGTATTGTTACTGGGTACTTTGGAGAACAATCTAACAGGATTCGCAGCCTTTACACCTCATTCTGAAGTCGTTTTATTCACTGCTTATCACACATTCATTGCCTCCACTACACTTACTGCTGGCTTGGATTTCTTTTTTCTAGCGCTTCTTCAGTCCTTACCTTTCATCAAGCCTGCCGACTCCAACACCCTCACCGCACTTACCCTCCATATCCCTTTACTTCTTCTACAACCCGCGCAACCTTTGAATCGTTCTCGCCGAGGGGGCCTGCAGACATCCGGCCTCTTGCCCGCACGGACAAAGACGTATTCTGAACTTGCGAATATTCGACGACGCATCGTATTCTCTCATTCATCATCTCTTCCGTTCTCTCAGCTCATCACACATGAAAGGGAGCCTGATACCCACCGAGCCCAAGCTCATCTCTCAGTCCCCTACAGCGGACGTTTAAACAATAGGTATTTTGATTTGACTACGCTGTCTCCGATCAAAGAATTATCGGGATCGAATCCAACGGAGTTTGGAGTGGTTCTAGACCCCAGACCCCTGTGCTTAAACGAAGTTGTCACGCGGGCAGACAAAAGGGAGTTGACCAACTGCCACAAGCTGAGTAGAGCTTGTTTCGGTCGTCTTGCTCAAGCAACAGTATCTAACTATCTCCAGGGGAGGAGTTTGCTAGGGTGAGGTCCTCGAGATCCTGTCTTTCGAGCGTGTTTGCCATGGGTCTTGCCGGCAAGAGGCGCAGAAAGTTCTCCATTTCGTTGATACTCTGATGGTGAGAGCGGTTTCAGGAAAGAAAACCACAGATGAGAGGACAGAGGCAGAAAGAAGCGTCTGGCCATAAAGACAATCGCGCGCTGAGGTTCAAAGTCGGCCGAGTTTGACCATGATGTCTGCTGGATGAAGGAGAGAAAGAACATCAAAGGGGAGGCTCCTAAGAGAATAAACAGCTACCCAAGGCAACCAAGGCAAAAGGAAACGGATATGATAAATTCGAATAAATATCACCTTGGATAGTGGTAAAGAATGCTGGACGGTGGCAGCGAAATGGCAATGAATCAGCAACCCAAGGTGTGCACGTTACCTTACGCTACGCATTCCGACTTCTACATTGACCGCTTCTCTCTCCCATTCAATCTTTCTCCCTTGTGCATAACTTTACCAAGCAAGAAACTTCCGCATCCTTCACAATTTTGTCACGGTAATTCTTATCGCCGACACTCAACGCCAAACGGACCTTTGAGCGAACAACAGTAAGTGTCGCCACATCATCTTCTTTTCAATCCGTCACTCACGAAGGGAATATAGTCAGAATGAACCACAAGCTCCTGAAGGCCGAGGTCCACGAGCTGCAGGATGGATCTCCTGGCAGCGACACCGAGGCCATCCTCGAGAAGCTCATTTCGCTAGAGGTCGGCGATGTCCAACGTCTCTCCAGAATGCCTGACTTTTCGAATTCTCTGCAAACGCCGAACAAGACTGATGTGGTCTTCTCCTGAGGAGGGTGAAGCGGAGTACTGCCTACTGCCCATGGGTCGGTGACCGCACTATGCAAGCTGCTCAGCAGCATATCATCGCTTGGGCTACTTCTGCTCTTCAGGCAGTTCATGTTTGTCAAGTCCTGCGCGATGAGTTTCCAGGTTGGGTCCGACTCTAACTGGGCTGAGGAGATGGTAGATGCGGAGGATGACTGATTGCGACTTTTCTACAATCCTGTCGGCACGAATGAGCCAAGGCTACGGACACTTCTAGCGGATCAATCAATATCGGGGGGGATGGGTGGTGGAAGGTGCAGGGACAATACACACGAGGACATTGCAGATGCGACCAGTTGAAGTGTTCTCTGTCTGAAATCCATGCTTAAAATCCATTCATATCAAGAAAGACCCAAATATCCGCCCAGCGAACAGTAATACGTATGTTGATATCGGATCACTGATGTCCAAGTTGTGAGCTAGATGTGTTATCTGCAGTTGAGCAGTCGACAGCCAGCGCCGACGAGTATATCGTATATGCCGACTCGTTTGATCCTCTGATCAAGGATGGATGGAATGTGGTACAACAAGATCCTGTTGAGAATGAGCGATCACGATGTGCCGGGCGCTAACTCCGCAAAACCCTGATGCTAACAGGCTGTTATCTTAAGCAAGGCGAATTCATCCGCCTAGCTTGACCCCATCATGGTCTTTTTCACTGTGCTTCCTGAAGCTATCTCTAGTACTAAAAGAGGTAGTCTCCTGATAGAGGAGGTCTTCTTCAGTCTTCATAAAGGGGATATTTCATAACTACCCTCCGGAGAAACCTGTAGCTAGCTTGCTTGCCTTGAGTATTTATTTAGGGACCCTGCCAGGGGCCTCCTCAAGCGGAGGGTAACTCGATCTGTTATCTAGGTATGGCTCTCGAAAGACCTTGTAATTGGCTTTTTAAGTAAGAATGTTCAGAGGCTTCAAGGAGTGTATTGGCAAGCTAGATGTCATAACGATATTACAGTAGGTATGGTAACGGACAATCTAGCTTGTCCTCCATGGAGTATTTCGGATCGACATGAGAACAACATGAATCGACATGAATCGGAATGGCGTTGATACAGTGAAAGGGAATAGCGTTGGGACTACTTAGGCTTACCTACACCTAATACAAACGGTCAAACATCAGAACTATTTGAAAGTACAGAGTGAAGTGAACATTTTGCGATCTGTTACTCGAAAAGCAACCACGTTCGAACGGAGCGGGTTTCAGTTGTCAAGACTTGGTTCGATTCGTACACATTGGCATGCGAAATACGTCTCAGTGTGAACAAAAGGACATAATCTCGGATCCTCACTTTCCACATTGGCCATAGCATTGGGATTGAGGATTGCGATTGTGCCCTCATGGGTGGGACGTGTACAAAACATCTCTGTTCAGCACGCTACGTTAGTCTAGCCAGTCTTCGGTGCGAGCTGACGCTCTTAGAAAACTATTATCACGCCGCTCGAGTTATCCAAAGAGGTCCCTCGGTTCTTCAAGGACTCTTCTCTTGCTAGCTGTATCGCTAGTGGGAACTTACCGGAACCTCAAGAATTAACAGCTATCAACAATGTAATTTGGAGGGTTGGACAAAATCAGGGAAAGGAGTCGTGGTGCTGTTCCCGAATCTATCACAAACTGAGCTAGCTCTTCTTCTTATCCACGTCGTTCCGACTTCACTCTCGAGTTCGTCAATCGACATCCTTGGTATTCTATGGATCAATGTTGTCTCACTTCGCCATAAAGGCACCGTTCGCGACACAGTCTGCTTGATCATGACTGGTCTTACACGCCTGGAGTACGGAACTCTGCCACATCAGCCATCAAGTTAATCACTGATGGCTCGACATTACCTCCCCATGATTCTTTGGTAATTGTCGACCTCGATATCAAACCCAGGGTTCGAGCGACTCATGTTCTTCGCCGAATCGATGGCTGAGGTGTTTGTTCCTTGCTAAAAGCAAGGCAAGGACCTAGAATAGCTGTTCACTGCCGGAATGTATGAAAAGTAAATGGTCGAATGAGTACTGTAGCCCTCTAGACCTGTTAGGGAACAAATGTTAAGCAACAGTCTGAGGAGAGCAACAATTATTACTGGCTGCCTATCAAAATAAATACAGATCCGGTGTCATCTTTTATGACAAGCCAGTAGGCTGAACGAATAGGGGACCCAAACAATATAAGGACGAAGAGCTCGCTACGCGATTGTTTGGATCGATCGCCTCTTCGTCGTTGCACTTTCGCATGGATCTCACTGAACCTGGATGTCACTCTATTCAGCAACATGGGAGCAGACTCGGGCAAAGCGCAATGTGATAACTTGTATTCCAACAGCAACAATTTGCCACAAGAGACTCCTAAAGGCAACAAATGAGTTACTCCCACTGTCGAACGAACATATGCTTTTCATAAAAATCAATTGACAACCTAGAGCTACCTCGCTATCTTCCATGTAGAGCAACGATACTAAAATCGCTATAAAAAAACACCCTCGTGTTTCCATCATTAGCTCAAATGAAAAGCGAAACAATACCCATCTATCATATCTCACCAGACAACGACCATCCAAGAAAGCAAAATATCTTTCCTCCACAAGCCCACAGACTTCCAGAAAGCATCATGCGCAAACATGACGAGTTGTGACACAGCACCTTAGATATAGTACATGGAGTTGATCAGTCTGGGGTGGACTGCCTTGCTGTTCCCGCCTGACCCGGCACTGATGACACTTTCACCGTCAGTCTCCTCGAAGAACTCGGGTCGATGAGCTCGAGCGCGAGTGCAGACAATGTCTGCATAGTAGGCGGGAGGGCAAATGCTCACAGCCTTGGTGGCACGCCCAAACAGATAGCAAAGCTCGTGAGTAAACCTCTCAAGTTCATTGGCTGCCTCGTTTTTGAACTTGGCTTGGAAGATCTCGTCAAGCAACACTGTGTAGTGCGCAGGACGGGCAGTGCCCTTGATGCTTGCGTGGGCGGTGAGGTAAAAGTCCCAGTAGCGAGCCTCCGTAATACCTCGGTCGACGACAGTGCCATTCTGGATGTTGTGGTTCTTCTCCATGGCATTTTCTTCCGAGGTAGGGTAGAAGCGAGTCTGGTGTCGCTTGACGGAAACGATGATAGAGATCTTGGGCGGCTTGTTCTTCGGGTATTTGCCATTACAGGCAATCCGGATGCGTGGCAATTCAGTCCGAAGAACTTGGGCGAATTGACCAGTGGATACACCGTCGCGGAAGATGACAATGTTCTCTGGCAACTCCTGTCGGTTGTGCTTTTGCCAAAGCTCAAGGCGCGATTTGAATGCCTCAGTCAAAGTCTCATCCAGCATCTCCTGCTTGGATGACTGCTCCCAGGAATAAGCTGGCCATTGTCCCATGTCCCGGTCGATAGTTGCCACCAAGCCAACCAAACTGGGTGCAGCATCGCTCTTGTCGGCAGACATGTTGGTGGGATGTGTAACATCGTAGCCAACCACCATTGTCTTGCCCTCTTTGATCAGGCCGACCTCGTTCAGAATTTTGTGGTTTACACCACCAGTCTTCAAGTTCCACTTGAGAGCAACATTTGCGAAATACTGCGGGTTTTCTTTGCGCAGCTGGAAACCCTGAACACAGATAGTATGAATACCGTAGGCGCAGTCGCCCAAAGTCTTGATCTTGCCATAGAGTTCCGAGCCAGTTGAGTCAAGAATCACAAGCATGATCTCAATCTGATTTTTCTGAGCCCAACCGAGAACCTTTTCAGCCTCCTGGCTGTCAACCGCCAGGGAGGGCGGTGGAACGGGGTCGTTGACGGCGATGTTCATTGTCTTCTTCATGAACTGAGAGAACGCGATGACTGACTGTGCTGCTACGGGCTCAGATCTACTGTTGGACAGGAGGTTGACGTAACTCCATTTCTTGACAGGTTGGCCGGGCTTGACAACCTTGACATCTCTGAGGTTCCAAGACCCATTGCGCGGGTCGATAGCTTTGGCTCTCCTCTGCTGGTCGAGGTATGCAACTCGAGGGACGGTGAGAACACGTCCTTGGACCGTGAGGAGCTGCCGACCAACTTGAATACCGAAATTAGCCTACAGGAGTCGAGTTAGTATTTCCTACATCAGGATTTCACCAAACATACCAGTGTGTCCTCGTCGAGGCCTAGGGTTTCTCGGGCATCTGTGGTAATAGAGAGGGCGTTGGCGTATGGCGTTCGGCAAGCAAAGTTCACCATGTCTGTTGACTCGGCGCCATTGAGTTTGGCCTTTACTGACTGTCCAGGCTGGATTTCGATGAACTCTGCCGGGACAAATGTAGGCTTTGCGGCTGTGCCAACATTGAAAAGGGGGTAGTTTTGCAGGTTAACTTTGTACTCTAGATCACACGTTAGATCAGTACCGAAGGAAGAAGGTGAAAATTACTTTGTTTATAGAAATCCGCGACAGTGATGTACCGGCCGTTACCCTCATCTTCGAGCCAGAAGCTCACGTCTCCCGGTCCAACCACAAAATCTGTCGTGTAGCGGAACTGGGGGCGTTTCTTATCGCGACATTGTTTGTTGATGTCACGGATCGACACTAAGCCATGGATTGCCTTGGATCTTCGAACCTCCTTACTCCCGTACTTAGTCTTTATCCAGACGCGGGTCTTGGGAAGAAATTTGCCGAGTAGTTTCAACTTTCTGGCCATCTGAGACGATTGAGTCGCATTTACCCCAAACCCGTCGAAGAACTTGGCACAGGGGCCGTCGATCTTGAAGACACCATGTGTGACATTGACGTTCAACAGAAGGCGGCCAGTTGACAGGCGAACAGACTGGAAGTAACCGCGCGCAGCTTTCAAAGCTCTATCTCTGCCTAGGATAACCTCATTGTGACGGTTATCGCTACCAAATGCAAAAAAGCGTGAGCTTCCCACCGCGCTGATCTTGTCTAGCTTAGATCTGGGGCCAAAGCCGAAAATGACGTTCAGGGCATCAGTGACATCAGGGAATTTGGGGTAGTTCATGGCCTGCGAAGGGTCGCTGCCGTCGTCTGAAGCGCCAGTCTTTGAGTTGACGTATTTGAGCATCTCGTCCACACGAGCCTCTACCGGGCCATTGAAAACAACTTCAAAGACATCAGTCTTTTCGGAGCCTTCTGCAGAGGGCATGTTGAAGCGCATGCTGTTGTCTTGCTCGAGGTTGAGCTTGCGCAACGAGATGAGCTGTGACTTGAACTCGGTCGCGACGAGCAAGTTCTTGTCCTTGTTGGACAGCTCGTTAAGAGCTTCTTTGATGACAAGGTAGAGCTTACGGCCCTTCACCTCGCGAGGGCCAGATTCACGAGGCTTTCCGGGTTTGCCGCCCTTGCCCTTAGTCTTGGGGGCTCGCTCCTTCGCCTCTCCCTGACCTTCGGGTACAATCTCCTTCACGGTCATCGTGTACTTGTACAAAATCGGAGCTTGGGTTTTGACTGCATAGTAGTTTGCCCAAAGTGTGACCGGAGTTCCTTTGCTGCCAAAGGCAGGTCGTGGAGGGAACTTTCCGAGGTTCTGTTTGTCTTCCATTGACAAGTTGCTCAAGTTCGATGTGAGCTGAGCCAACGACGTGACATTGCTTCTTACGACTTCATCTTCAAGCTTTGCAATGGCGCCATCTGGTTGGGGAACAGAACCCCCCATGCTGCATGAGTTAGTATTGATTAACGACAAGACACTGGGTATTAGA
The DNA here is from genome assembly GCA_008711595.1 of Fusarium xyrophilum. Classification (NCBI taxonomy): domain Eukaryota; kingdom Fungi; phylum Ascomycota; class Sordariomycetes; order Hypocreales; family Nectriaceae; genus Fusarium; species Fusarium xyrophilum. The sequence continues at coordinate 9,418 of VYWZ01004285.1, forward strand.
TAGAACATACGTGAAGACAGCAGGTCCTTCGGGCTGACCACCGTAGCCGCCTCGGCCACCGCCACGACCACCTCGGGGTCCTCCTCTTCCACGATCGTAGCCTCCGCGACCGCCTCTAGGGCCGCTGAAGCCGCCTCGGAAGTCACCACGGCTTCCATCACCACGACCTCTGCCCTGGTTGCCATCACCTCGTCCTCTTCCACCTCGAGAGTCAGAGGAACCAGACGGGCCGCCGCGGCCTCCGCGACCTCGCCCACCACGACCACCTCGGTCAGCCATGGGAATTGAGGCTTGAGTAGTCAAGGGCTATAGGGCAGCAAGGTTTAAAGGGCAGCGAGCGATGTGTAGAGAATGAAAATGTGGATACTGGTTGTTGATAGAAAGAACCAAGCTCCAAAAGACTGTCACTTGATGTCGATGATGATGATGATTATGCTGAGAGAAGAATGAAGGGCTTGATGAGCAGGTATGATAGTGTGAGAGAGTGCGAGTTTAGGAGGAGGAGGAGGGAGGATTGGGCTGCCTTATGTGAAAGACCCGGTGCAGGATCGAGAGGCTCTTTCCCAACGTGAATCAGAACCCAAAGCACCTCAGTCACACCCTTGTTTGCCGTGACTTTGCTGTGACACAGCCTGGTTATATGAGAAGTGACTGATCCACTGAACAAAAAGTGACCTAGATCACTGCCTCTACCCAACTGGCAAAGAGGCTTGTCGGTAATAGCTGTAGAAGAGGTCAAAGAGGTCGGTTGTTGTCAGGGACTGGCGGGAGAACTATCACGGCAGCCAAGGAGCTCACCCGTTTCTGGTTGAGCAAAGCTGAAGCTAATAACCGACGCTAACAAGCGCGGGCGGGGGAACAATTGAAGTGGTTCAAATTGAATTAAAGTGGTTCAAATTGAATTAAAGTGGTTCAAATTGAATTGAATTGACAGAGAGCAAACAAAGGAAAACATGCAATTCGCAAAAGGAGAAGAGTCAAAGAATATTTCGCCTTTTTCCCCCTTTCATGCGCAAGGCTTTTCCTTCGTAGTCTTAGAATGGTCGGCCTCCCAAGGTTGCCATGACGTTATTCGTCATGTCTTAGCTCGTTGGGCTGACGAGGCTTTCCAGCTATCGTCAATCGTCAACCTTCAACCTTCAATGATAACCGCGTCCATCTTTCACTACTGGAAACACAAATCATGTTAAACCCACAACAG
>VYWZ01004419.1:0-10652 GCA_008711595.1 Fusarium xyrophilum
GAAGCAGCCTCGGTGGTGGTGGTAGCCTTAGTGGTAGTAGAAACGGCCTCGGTCGACGTAGCTTCAGCCTCGGCGGTAGAAGTCGTCAAGACCTCGCTTGAGTCGGTGCTCAAGGTCTCGGTCGCAGATGTCAGCGACTCAACGACAGAGGTCTGAGAGGCAGCGGAAGCGGTGGCAGTAGATGATTCGGCAACCGAAGTTGCAGCCGTAGTCGTACCTAAAGCAACTTGTCAGAATCGTAGAGTCGGCTTGCACTCAAAAACTCACGAGCAGGCTTGCAAACTCCAGCTTCAACGACCATATCAGCCGCGAAAAGAGCCAGCGCAAAAGATAAGACACGCATTATGACAGCTGAGCGAATCTTAACGAGAGACAAAAAGCTTGGGTGAGACAGAACAGAGGAAGACATGTCTCGATGTGGAAATGGGCCTGGTTTTAAAAGTAGATAGTGCCGATCTTTCGATCTAGATTCAATAGTTGTTGGGTCGAATCTGGCTACTCCGTATCATTGGTGATACTTTGAGCTAATCGACGCCACATTCGATAGTCTTTACGGGCTACCAGGGGATAGGGGGATAGATAGGGGATTTCAAGAGGACGCCACTACGAGGATCCACTTGGGAAATTTGGTGTGTCCTAGCGCCAAGCATTGAAGCGTAACTTGCCGGTGGCTGAATTCCCAAGATCTCCGATGGACGTGGTTTTCAGCTGGGCACAAGTGAGCTGGAACAACAAGGGTCTAGACCCAGAAGATGTTGAGGACATATCCGTACTCTGTACACATAGTCAGATCACTCCGCTTTGATCATCCCTAGACATCTTCAAACCATTTACTGCCATCTAAATACACAGACAGAATGGGCGAAGGTGGCTATCTCAATCTTGTCAACGGTACGCCGTACAAATGGAAGCGGACCCAGCAGAATAGCTACCAGACGGAGGCCTGGAGCTTCCAAGTTCCCGGAGTGGATCGATGCAGGTAAATCGACCGGACTTGAGACATCAATTGAGATCTGACCATATCTTAGGCAAAGTTCCCAGCACATACGTTGAGTTTGATCATGGCGCTTTCAAGAAGCGTCGAGATACCAGTGGATCCGTCACATACAGTTTGGAGGGTACCGAGGCGACCTTTTCAATCCACGTTCGCGGTAAGCCCGCAAACATCTGGATTCAGCTCGACGGCCTCGGGGCGCTGAACAACCCTCGCGGATCAAAGATCGAATTGGGATGGGAGCATGAGACGAGTGCGTCACCTTTGTGCTCTCTGGAAAGGAGGGAAACTTTCCTTTCACTCTTCGAACCCGCCTACGGACTGGATGCAGAAGAACAGAAATACCCTGGGTCATCGTCCTTTGTCGCAGATCTGCATGTTGGGTACCCACGACTCGGGCATGTCGACTGTATCCCACTGCGATGTCCCTGGCGGCGTCATTGACCCGTACGTTCTGTGCCAGTCTGTCTCTGTTCTGGGACAGCTTGCGCATGGTGCTCGATATTTCAATTTTCGATCTTCGTCCTCAGTATTCAGGTGGCCATCTGTGGACTGGTCACTATACCGGCAAGGTTGGTGGTCGAGGCGAATCGATTTCCGACATCATTTCAGGCGTCAACGATTTCACCAGGAAGAACGGCGAACTCGTCATTCTGAACTTTTCGCACTCTCTTCAAACCGATACCGACGACTGGCGAGAGTTCACCAAGCAGGAATGGCACAGTCTCATGAAAGAGCTCCTCAAATTGAACCACCTTTTCATCGTCGAGGACAAGAACAAGGCCAAGAACCTGACTCAGCTCAAGCTTGACAATTTTATCGGTAACGGCAAGGCAGCTGTCGTTTGCGTCGTGGAGCAGTGGGATCTCGATATTGGCGACTATGCGCACAAGGGATTCTACAAGTACGAAGCGATGAACGTCCGCAACGAGTACTCCAACAAAGACGACGCCGTCGTCATGGTCAATGACCAGCTCGAGAAGATGAAAGGTCACATGTCCGCCAAGGATAAGCGTCTTTTCCTGCTTTCTTGGACGCTGACTCAACAGGCGCCTCAATGGGATGGCCATGTCGTCACCTTCGTCAAGGCTGCACCGAGGTCTTTGAAGCCGATTAAGAAGCTAGCTTATACCTGTAACAAAGAGCTCTCCACGCGACTTCTGCCTGAAGTCAGTGACAAATCGTTCCCTAACGTTGTTTACATTGATTACTTGGATAACCAGGATTACGCAGCTCTGGTCGTCGCCATCAACGACAGGGTTTTCAATAAGTAAGTGGTTGGATGGGATATACGCTGGTGGATGCCTGCCTATATTAACCCTACGTTTCAATAGCAAATCCTGCTTTGAGCCTCTGATACAGCTCGCTTCCCATTCTCGCCATGTGATTCGTTGCTCGTATTCTCCACGCAGATCAGATCGGATCGCGCGTCCCGAGACTCCGAAGTACGTACAGTAGATCCATGACTAACACCGCTAAACCGGTCTCCGCGGTGGCCGCCTTATCCGAGGGTTCAAATTCCCCGAATTTCTGCATCAGCCTCAAACCTTGTCAGCTTCTCATCGTCATCATTCTCCAACATGAGTAACTTCAATAATGAGAGGCGGTTTTTCAACTATCCCGAGCCTCAGGAGGGGTAAGCATGACATTGCGTGATGGACGAATCATGTGCTGACGTTTTTTGCTTATCGCAGACCTCATGTGCCGTATGCTATCGAAAGGAATAGGAATCCGGTCTTGAGAGGACCCTTTCTCGTTGCTGCTGCTTTTTTGTAAGTTTTTATGAATTGAATGAGAGGTTCTCAGTTGCTGATGGTGCAGGATGGAATGGATTCGATTTATTCGCGAGACTGCTTGGGCTAATGCGGGTTTCGCCTCGCTCCGGAAGATCCGGACTCATCTTGAGCATTTCGAGCCTCGCTACGATCCAACTGTCGTGCCGATCGCGCTCTCCGAAGCTGAGGCTAAAGAACGCGGTGAGAGGGTTCAGATTTCGGCTCTGCAGCAGGCAAACAACTCGCAGCCATTAAATCCTTCGAGATTCTACTCGGCGGCTGATTATCGAGCTCTCTATCTCTCTGGGGAGCTTACCCCGGTTGATGTTGCCAAGGCGATTCTGCCCCTCGTTGAAACCCATGGCCCAACACCTGGCCGACACGCTCAAGGCTGGAGGCAGCTCAATATTGAGCGTATCATGAGAGCCGCTGAAGCTTCAACAGAACGCTATAAAGACAAGCAACCTCTGGGTCCCCTCGATGGCGTACCCTCCGCTATCAAAGATGACTATGATCTAGACGGCTACTCAACAACTCTCGGCTCTCCAAGAGATTACACGATGACTCCCGAAGACGGAGAATCAACTACAAGCTGGATCGTACGAAAACTCGAAGAAGCAGGCGTCGTCATCATTGGTAAACTCGCTATGCACGAGTTCGGACTAGGTAAGCAAGCCCGCGTGTTCTTATTCTTATTCCTCAAATCGTCTGACGCTTATCAGATACGACCGGCAACAACCCCAATCAAGGAACGCCGCGCAACCCCTTCAATCCAGGCTATTACACCGGCGGAAGCTCATCTGGTCCTGCGTACGCTGTCAGTTCTGGACTTATTCCGCTCGCGTTGGGCAGTGATGGTGGTGGCAGTATTCGCATTCCTGGATCGTTTTGCTCCGTGTTTGGATTGAAGCCTACGCATAACAGACTTGCTTCCTGGCCTGGTGCGAATCACTCACCGACATGTGCTGTCCAAGGACCTTTGGCTGCTGATATGCAGTCGTTGGCAGCTGCGTACGAAGCCATTGCTGAACCCCATCCTTCAACGCAATTTCCACCTCTGGCTCTGCAGCCTTCACCGCCTGTTGCGAAAGTTCTCGGTATCTTCGATGCATGGATCTCACGCGCGACTCCAAGTGTTCAGTTGTTGGTTCGTGGGCTTGTTGAGTCTTTGGCTGCTAAGCATGGATACACTCTTGTTCCAATTGAAATTCCCTTTCCTGCTGAGGGTCAGATGGCGCATGCACTTACTATCCTGACTGATGCTTCGACATTACTCCATGATACGAAGGGCCTGACGCCTGCTAACAGGATTCTGCTTGCGCTGGGAAGGACTACGCCTTCGACTGATTATCTGCTGGCTCAGAAGTTGAGAGGAATGCTGATGCAGCATCTGTCATATCTTTGGAAAACATATCCCGGCATGCTTATCATCACCCCCACTACCGCTTGCGCCGGTGCACCTATCCGCGGTGGAAAATCCGAGTTATCTTACGGCGTTAACGACGGAAATCATACGCTCCAAAGCATGGAATACGTCTGGCTCGCTAACTTCTGCGGTCTCCCCGCCATAACTGTCCCAGCCGGTTACGTTGTTCCCGAAGGTAGAAAAGACGCGGGCGAAGTTGCTGATGGAGATACGGAGGGTAAAATTCCAGTCGGACTCATGGCTACGGGCGAGTGGTGCAGCGAAGATGCGCTGTTGCAGTTTGGTTTTGATGCCGAAGCTGCTGGACAGGATCTTCGAAGCAAGCCGCCGATTTGGGAGGATGTGATTGAGAGGGCTAAGGATGAGGCTAAGATAAGTAGAGGCTCGCGCCGTGGAGTTGGGAGTGAGTAGATCTGACTAGCAGAGTCAGAGAGAGTAGGTGTATTCTAGCTTGTTGGAGGAGAGGGGAGGGGAAACGGGAGGATATATCCTAGATGATTTATAGATTTTATTCTTTCGTCGCACTAGTAAATCTACAAATAAGCCATGCCTTGCAGGATTCAACTACAGCTTCCTTCCCTGGCATAGATCCTCGGAACCTTGCATATCTCCGCACCTTTCTGTCAGCTCACGTGTTTTGAGGCGTTTATCATCCTTCACTGATCCTCCCAATCAACAACCCACATCAAACCACATCAAGACTCAAAAGTCGTAATTCAACCAATTCTCTAATTTTGCTGGTAAAGATGGCAGAACAGCAGAACAAAGATGGCGGAGCTGTCAGCGTCTCACATGGTAACATCCGCGAACTCACTAGCTCAGAAGAAGATAGCCAGCAAGCATGGAAGCTGTGGCACGCCATCTTCCCGGACTGGCCTGTCGAGCAAGGTCGGTTTACAGGGCTTCTTTTTGGAATGAAGGGCCAGCACTGGATTCACGAGCATGGATTCTGCCTGTCATTCTATTCCGCGAGCGGAAACTCCGGCCACATCGCAGCCGTCGGAGTCTTGCCCGAATACCGTCGTAAAGGTCTCGGTAATGCACTTCTAGAGAAAGGAAAGGCTGGTCTGAAAGATGCGGCAGAGTCTGCAGGTCAGGAGTTGAAGTCTGTGGCGATGGGTTCCATCTTGCCAAGGTTTTGGTACCGAGTGCCAACCAGTCTCTCACCCGACGCAAAAGAGTTTCTTTCTCGCAGAGGTCAGTGATTGATCATTGATCAAAAGGGGCCACGGCCTTGCACTAACTTTCTAGGTTCACACGAAACTAATGATACTGTCCGAGACCTTTACAAGGACATACAGGCCGAGATTGCCCAGCCGCAGATAATGGAGCGAGTCTCAAGGATAGATACCAAGTTCACTCCATGGCCGCCGGAACTGTACGAAGAATGCATGGCCAAACAAAATGAGCTATTCCTAAGTAGCTGTATTTGCGGCAATCACTTTATTGAGCTGACGCCATCCAGACCTGGGGTGGCATTTACGAAGCCTTAGCAGCACGAGGCCAACATCACGAAGTCATGGTCGCCATTGACCCCGACACCAACAAGCAGATTGGCTGGACTCTCATGTGCTCTTTCGGATCTTCAGCCGGCGATGCATTTGCATTTCTTCCTCTCCTTCCTTCTGCAGACAAGACTGGTCTTGTTGCTGCTGTTGGAGTGGATGAGGCTGCGAGAGGGAAGGGCGTTGGTTCAGCACTTGTTGTTAAAGCGATGGAGAATCTGAAGGAGAGGGGTATGCAGGGGATTCTCATTGATGCTGTGGCTGTACGAGGCTTCTATGAGAAACTAGGCTTTGAGGCGAAGTGGGAGTATGAGGCGTGTAATTTGGACATGGCTAAATGATATGCTGGTGCCTGACCTATATCGCGGATTTCGGGAAAGTAGATTAGATAACTACTAATGACAAAACACTTGGGAGACAAAACTCGAATCCATTCCCCGCCCCAGAAGTGTGGTTCTACTACTTCAAGCTAAGCTGCTACTAAAAGAGAGGCTGAGGAATCATGTGGTAGATTAAATAGGGGACAGGATAAGCAGAGGTACCCAGTGGTATGACCGCTACCGGTCCGTCAATTATAGGACGAGACCTAGCAGATTCCTCCTGAGTTACAGGGTGTGATTTCCTGTTTTTGTCGTACGACCCTCGTGATTGGTGACAAGCAATATAGCCCATGGATGTGAAGTACAGAACTGAGGGTGGCCATAGATCGTTGGATAGAGAGAAAATGAATCAGCCTCTGAAAGAAATGCAGTTCCAATTACCTGCCTGGCGGTAGAATACTCTTTTTAAAGCAAAAATGGTCTCGGCGGAGAATTCCAGCAAGCCCCGGTGAAGGATGAACAGATAAACGCGAGATTTTCCATAGGGTTGAAAATGTTTTTCTCAAACCAATGCAGCCAAGCACGTAGAAAGTCGCAAGGAATGGGCCTGTTTCATCAAGTTTACCGTGACTTTTCTCGGTAGCCACCAATACACACGTAAAACAAGAGAGGCACAGTCTGTCCAAGTTACATAAGTATGTATCATATCGAGTGGTTAGTTTTTCTGATTGATAGTCCTACCTATAATATAAACCTCCTGCCTATAGTAAGCGTCGCGAGATCTTTGTATCTTCTCTCCCTATTGACTGAGTGATAGGGATACGAATGTTTGCTGCCGTTTCCGTGCACACGGTGCCGCCTCAGATAATGCTATGCACCAGGATGAATATACTTAAGTTCTCTTGATACGTCAAAACGTGATTATTATAAGTTAGACTGAAGCTTATCTTAGGTAATTGTGTTAAGGAGCTAGTATACTGCCTGAACTGATTTAACAAGAGTGTTATTTTGAGTTGATGGTTCACACTTCACAGAGTCGATGCTTTTATTTTATCACGCGCCTCACACTCACTTTGTACCAGGTGCTACGGCTTTCCCACCGATTCAGGCAAAAACCACAAGCCAATTCCCTCCATGATCCATACCAAGTCCAATAGCCCGCATCTCTCCCTCCCCGAGTGGTGCGGGGTCCAGAGGCCACGGCACCTAGCTAGAGTCTGCAATCTAATGGACATTGCGGATAAGTGTCCAATGTCATAGCACGTAACCACCAGTTGCTTCTCGAGCATCCGGCTTAACCCAATCCTGTATCAATCAACTGTACTGCTCCTTCTTGCATGTCACTTCATGGCTTTCCGCTAACCTCCACGAGATATTACTAGGTTTAACCCCGCTTATGCTTGATCGGCACGTAGTGGTTGCTAAGAGATGGACCGTCTTATGCCAAGTTGGTAACCGGCACAGCTGAGATGGGACAGACTCCTGAACAAGTTCTCTTTGATTGGAGCGTCACGTCAACATACAGAAGCAGGGTGCGGTCTAAACTACCTCGACCTCAAAGTGAGCCGTCTTGGTGATGTTTTCTACATCATACGAGACTGGCACCCTTTTTACTCCGGAAGTGTCTGATACAAAGCCGGACAGTCATAGCTAGCAGTCATTCTTGTACCAACTCTCATCCATCTTGCTCTGAGCCCAACCTCAAACATGAAAGCAACTGTTACTGTTGTTTCCCTTATCGGCTGCCTGAGCTCGGTGAGTGGACAACTTACCGTCAAGGTCGATGCGGGCGTCACGCATCGGCGCATTGACGGCTTCGGTATCTCCCAGGCGTTTGGCAGAGCCAAGGAGTTCCAGAACGCCAATGCCCAGGCTCGTCAGCAAGCTCTTGACTATCTATCTAGCACCGAGAATGGTGCTGGGTTCAGTTCTACAAGTCCTCGGCCCCCACATCAGCCACATCGGCTTTCTTAACGAGCCGGATTTCACGACCTCTTATACTCAGAGGCAAATCAGCTCCAATGCCACGGAAGCCATCGAATTCATTCCCATTCTCCACAAAACTACCCAGTCTGCAGGACTCGATGTACAAATCGTATGCTGCGATGCTACTGGGTGAAAAATCCAGAACAGCTACACCGATGCCCTCGTCAAGACCGGATCAACCCAGAATCTTGGAGTCATCACCTCGCAATCGTACAGCTCTGATGCCACGACTCCTCTGTCAATCGCATTCCTGCTAAAGTGGAACACGGAAGCGGGTGATGGTAGCGAGCCCTCTATCACGACCTGGTACCAGAGCGGTGCCAAGAACGAAGGCTTTTCGTGGGCGCAGAGGATCGCCGTCGCCATGATGAACGCAGAGCTCTCTGTTTACCTCTACTGGGGGAGCTTTGAGGTCAAGCAGTCCCAAACTGTCAGCCACTTGCTCGACGCGCTTGACGGTGTCAAGGTCACACCTTCTGGTATCTACTATGCATTCGCCATGTGGTCTCGCTACATTCGACCCGGCGCTGTGCGAGTTGCAGCATCTGGTTCTATGTCCAACGTCATCGTGGGCGCTTTCCGCAACCCTGATAAATCTCTTGTAGTTGTTATCACCAACTCGAAATCGACCCGGCAGACCTCCAAGATTACCTTCCATGGTTACTAAACAGTATCTGCCAAGACCTATGTTACAAGCAACAGCATGTCTTTTGCCCCCACTGAAGCTAAGCTTGACAGCAACACTGTCTCTGTCTCTGTCCCCAGTAAGGGTGTCGTCACTGTGAAGCTCGTTTAGATGTAAGTAGGGTAATCCAGTGCTGTTGAAGGGATGATGAGCCTCATGATCATTAGGTGGACTTGGGATCCAGAATTCCAATACTTCATGTTTTACGTATCTTATTTTACCTGAGTTCAACAAGGGAATACATTTCAAACAAGCTGCATATGAAACTCACACACCTTAAGCAACACACGTAACGCTGTATCAAGCCTATTTCTCAATCAGTACACAATGAGCCTACAAGAGAGCTCGGAGACTGACCGTTTCATTAATGGGGTACTAAATGCCGTTTCTGTATAGCTCTTCATTAGTAAGGTAAGAGTCTCCCCCCTTATTGTTTATTAAATCGCTATCCTTTTCAGCCTCTTTATGTTTAGCGTCTTAAATCTTTCGCTTATATAGAAAAGATCCATTAGCCTAAGCCAGAAGTCAACACGGACCTGTGGTATCGAGTGCTGTTTCTTGATAATATGTATAATTACCATGTTTCATTGTCCCCCATTACGCCATTGGATAGCCAAGCTTTTACCCGACATGAGTATTAGCTCCACGCCTTTCGAACTATTCGCTGAAGGTCTTTTTTTTTTTTAAAAGAATCCCATTGGAAAAACCAAGGAAAAGGGGAAAAACATGCCCAACCAAAAAGGAACCCTCAAAAACGAGCGACGTAATAACCTGTGTTTCTGTAAGTGTATCTCAATCTCACCATTAGCGGACTGTTATCTCGTCGCAAACAGGATATGACGTAACAAAGAAGCGGGTGCCTACAGGACTCGAGGTTGTGACTAAACAGGTTGATCTATGCCAAACTGTGGGCGAGGTTCTGGGTCAATCTGAAGGTGACAAACTTATCAAGTCATGTAAGCTATCTGCACATGCTCCGGTAGCTAGGCATTACGGCACAAGGAAAGTCCTTTTCCTTATTTACATGCTACGCTTGATCCATCAGGGATCAATGATCTAGACAATACTAGCAAGCAAGAGCAGGTTAGTAGGCTACGCCCCAGGACGATAAGCGGCGATCAAAACATAAGCTTAAAGCCCCGATCGGACTTTCATTCCAGAACAGGAAAGTGCCCATCTTTTAGTCGACGACAAGTGCTTTGCTGGGTAGAATTGATATATGTGGAATCGTGGGTTCCAGATGTGAGCTACAAGGACTATACCCAGGAGCATGTATAGAGAACTTGGCAGAAACATGTACGAGGAATACGCCATTACTATCTCGTGTTTGTTTAGATCAGTTCCTTAGCCAAACTAACCTATCTATCCAACTACAATGTATTCACCCCACCATCAGATTCCGGGGTGCCAACGTCTTATCCAATCGGGATGTGTATGCCGTATTCCGTGAAAGGACTGAAAATATGGCCATGTCAGTAAGCGGGCTTAACAGGCACGGCGAGCCGATTGAAATGCATCTGAAATTACCTTGCCACTTACATAGCCAATCACTGATATTAAATACTCTTGTAATCACATGGTCCAAGCTGTGGCTGATACAAATTTACTTTTGAAGTTCTGGTGGTCCCTGGTAGAGCCAATCCTCGACCAAGTAACCAGTGCTTAAAATACTTGCCTTATAAGTACTTATAAGTGCTTATTATAATATATAAAAACTTATAAAAACTTAAATTTAAGTTTAATTAAAAAGTAAATACTTATAAAAGCTTATAACTCAATAATAAGTACTTATAAGTTTTATTTTATATTTAAAGATAATACTATAAGTCAAAAAAAACTTATCTTAGAAAATAAATTATTAATAATTTATTTCTTTAAATTAAAAAGATAAAGTATAAATTACTTTTAAAGTAGCTATAGTATTAAGTAATAGAAATAAAGGAAGGTAAAAGCTCCTTTAA